>WURS02070799.1:0-10432 GCA_011762765.2 Rhinocypha anisoptera | reverse complement strand
CTGTTCTTGTCTATCGTCTAATGTAAACGGTCTCCACTTTCAGAAGAACCAAAATCAGTCTTGATATGGGGTCACCTCGTTTAATGCCCTCTTGATTCGTCTTCGTTATTCCGATTATACCATTCCTCCTATCTCCAGCATTATTTAACAATCTGAGGAATATTTGTATATGCCACCATACCATTGCAATAGTACTTTTATATTCTACAAAGTGCCTTTTGCTGTAGAAGGAAACCTAGAAATGGCCTGCTTGACCAAGCATATTTTCATGATACAGGTTGTGTATCATGAAAAAATTAAAAAAATGATTTAATAAAAATATGAATTATAAAATCATCCTTGGAGTGTTTTGACTGTCCTGACATTTATCTTCCTCTATAAGTGTCAGACATTGTGTTTAATAGTAAACCGTTGCAAACCCTGTACTAAATAAACGGGAAAAATCCTTTTTCGTTCTGTTTTTATCCTCATTTCTTTTCATTCCGGAAAGATCTCTTGATGCCTGGATGGACTCTCAATTTCTGGATTCTCCAGGGAGTCATGCACCTTGGACTTTGTGGTTGATGATGCATTATTCCTAAAAATAAGCGGACGAATAAAGTTACCATTCTGCCCATTGTGGTCCAATTCATTGAAAGGCTGCATCCCAAAAGTTCCTTCCCCTTGGAATCTGAGAAAGTCACAATATGCATCCGAAATCAATCTGACGTGACTTTGGACACAAAGAAATTATCAATGATTATCACTCAAAATGGCCTTTGTTCTGGCATTTCCGTTCGGGCCAGAAACCTTAAAAGCCATGCAGTGTGTTTGCTGTCGTTTGGGCGAGAACTTCTCCCATTTAGTAGATCCCGATATATTCAAATAGAAGCACCTCGTGCCCTGCTTCTTGAGAAATAGTTAAGGACAGGTCCAAAAATGGTTCACTCGCAATAGAAGGGTGACCAGAGTAACGTTGTCCCATTGGAATGTTAATGATTTAATATTCCTTTACAATCTTGCTTTTAAAATTCTTTCGTTTGCTTCTGGTCATCGGTGAACGTGATAATAATATATCTTTGGAAAGAGAAAATGACTATACTTTTTACAACAAAAAAATTCTCAATGCTTTTTTACTTAAAGTGATTTCTTCAGGTATCATGCGTTCCTTTCCTGAAACAGGTGACTGTTTAAATCGTGGATTCGTTCCTTCGTATATTTTTCTTCAGTTCCTGCATCAGCTTTGACTCCTAGGATTATTTTCTCCATAATGCAACTGCTAAATCTGTCGGTCGAACAAACATGCGACTCATTCCCCTTCTAACATCCTTTTGCGTCTCCCTGAAGACTTAACATCCTGATTTCTCCCGTTGATGCTTCCTCATTGTCGCCACAAAGTTTTTAATTAAGCAGAAACGGGATTTTTTTGAGAGCACACCGAATGATTTAACATCATTGGAATCACCGTCGCCAACACTAGATTTTTGGCGATGTATTCTCGGACATCCATCAGCAATCTATTCCGTGATAGTTGTTGCCCAATAGATGAGTCCGTGATACTTTCCATTTTGCGTTATACATACTTCTAGGATGCAAATAGGAATCTAAACAAAATACATCTAATTTTATAATCGAATAAAACTTTTGAATTAGCACATCTAATGATCGAAGTTCACTTTACTGAGGTTCTTTTCACGACCGCGTGGGTAAAATTCTTGATGATCTTTGTGAACACTTGCACGCCAGTGAAATAATACTGTTATTTCAGACAAATGACCTTGATGTCATAAAGGAAAAGATTACCAAAATATTGAATTGAAGTAATTTTCCAAGTCTCTCCTTCCTCTTGGCTCTAGAGGGGCGTCCGTGTGGTTCGACTGCCTTGAAGGTCACTCTGGTGACATGTCTGCCTTTTGTCTGTCGTCTTATGTAAACGGTCTTCACTTTGGGATGAAACGGGATCCTTCTGCCTGTCGGGGTCACCTTTCTTAATTCCCTTCGCAATGCCGATTATACTCTTCCTCCCATCTTCGGCGTTACTCGCCAATCTAAGGAACATTTGTAAAATCCAACGCAGGATTGAAATAGTGCTTTTAAAAATCTACAGAGTGCCTTTGCTTGTTGAAGGCTATTCGGGGTTCCACTGGGTCATGCTGGGTTTCAGCCAACTTTCCCTTTTCCTATCGTTTTGAAGAACTTTTGCAACAGAGTTTCAAAGAAGTGTTTACGCAATGGCTCTTTTTTTCTGATTTCTACTGTGCCTAAGTGTCACTAATGATCTCTCTAGCTTGGAGTTAGTTGTGTTCTCGAATTTCTACTTCCTGTCAAAACATTCGCAAGAAACCATATGTTTGCCCGGAACATTGGAGCTGGTGAAATCATGGGCTCTTCTGAATGGGTTCTTAAATTTTTGTAGACGGCTCGTGAAAAGTCAGCATGTCGTGCCAAAATAACCAAGCATATTTTCATAACACACACGTTGTGTATGGTTAACAGGTTCTGGCTAATGACTTAACTTGGCCCTCTTGTGTTCATGAGCTAGATCAGTATTTAGCTAGATCTCACAAGATTAACCCCTGTATGAAGGAAACCTAGAAATGGCCAGCTTGAATTCATGCTCACCCTCTCAAATATTGGTTCTCGTCAATTCATGCCGAGTTCTTGTTAATTTTAAGTCCGGCTTTAGAGTGATGGGACTGTTCTGATTTATCTTCCTCTACAAGTGTCAGACCCGAGTCTCAAAGGAAAATGTCACTAGCGATGCACAAAATATATGGGTCTGATCCATTTGCACGTAAGAAAAACCCAAACTCGAATCAACTATTGCCACTGTTTTTTTAAACATAAGACAATATCCTTTGTCCTTCACTGTACGTTAGTCTGGTTGAGGATAGGACTTTTTGTTCCATCTTCCTCTTACCGTTTTATTCCCTGTCGATTCGATTCGGTTAAATAGAGTGCATTTTTCCACGAAAGAGTGGCTCTCTTCTTGAGAACCTGTTTTTAAAAATATTCCTCTGAATTTGGTTAGTGTCTTCTTTTCGTCAATGAGGCGTGAATGATCACTTTTAAGAGTCAAGACTTGGTCACTTCTGCAATTGTTCCAGCATGTTGATGTTTACAACTCGACCGCCTGACACTGTGAAGGTACTTTCTAGTTAGCCGTAACTGTCCGGCTTGCGTCCAGGAAACATTTGAGTAATGGTATCTTTTTTTCTTTCAAATCCTTGAGGGTTTTACTTTCAAGATGCGAAAAGTTCTAGACGAGCGACTTAGAACCATGGTTGTGGAGATGAACGTATTATAGAATGCTTATTTCCTACTTCAACCATCCCCTTTTATTTTGAGGAAGACTTGAGCTGGTTCTTTCACTGCTATTGGATGCCACCATGCCTGGCAACTCTATAAAGAGTCGTTGGCTTATATCTGAAAGAAACACACAGGCAATTCTATAGTCTGGTAAATTTCCCTAGGTTTGTGGTTGTCTCTTGATTTTCTGTCGAATCCGTGTCAGCCCATTATTTTTCCTTCTGCCATGGATTTCATTCGGATGTCCGATTTGCCTCGACCACCAGATAAAATATACGATATACTAATGTAAATGTATTATATTAACTGTGACATATGCAATAATTCTTTCAATAGATTTCAAACCTTAAATTCTGATTTACTGCCATAAAAATATACCTTTAAATATGAACAATGGTTATGTTTTATTTTCAACTATGGATTATTTTCACACAAATGCCTAAATACAGCTTTGGGAGGGATCTCTCCTTAGGTTGTGGAAGGTTTATTCAATTTTCTTTCGTTCCCGAAATATCCTGTCATGGACCTTTATGCAGGAAAAACATGAGAATGTCCTTGGGGCATCCCTATTGAGTTAATCGCAAATTGCTCATTTATGGCAAGGCATTCTGATTCTTATTAGAGTCTTCACTGCATTCCAATGGTTTCTAGAAGGATTTTTTTTCCTACTATTTTACACCAGCTGTTCCTTCCCATTCAGGAAATTTCCCTTTTCTCTAAAATGCTATTAAATTGTGAATGGTAAATTCTACCATTTAATAATTACATGCTACGTGCGAGGTGCAAAATGACCAATACGTCGATAAATCCACAAATGCAATAACCTAACCAAACCTTTCAGGACATTCTCGTCCCGATTCATCCAGCTATCTTTCTGATCCACGCTTGCAAGTCCAAACCTCGATCAGATTGGAAAAACGTCGCTTCATCATTTTGTAAGTTTTTCTTCAGTTCCACGTGTCTTTTTCCTGCGTGGCTAGAAGAACCTTTTACCCCTAGCGCAAATGCAAAATTCCATGGGTCGGATGAACATCCGATAACTTATATATATATGTATCCGTTATCATTTCGCTTCCGACACACGTTGCATATCTTTCTATAAAGGTTTTCCGGCCAGCATTCTCCCCTCGATGCTTTCCTCACAGTTTCCACAAAGTATCGATTTTTAAAAAGTAATTTTTGATTTTTTGATGGCACACTGAGCGATTAATCTTATTTGGAATCACCATGTCCTACGCTAGTCATTCGCAGACAACATCCTCTCCAATCCCTCAACAATCTATTCCATGATACTTGCAGCCACAAGGATAGGTCCGTGATTCTTTCTAATTTGCGACACACATAATACAAGGACGCAATGAGGAAACTTGAGAGAATAAATTCGAGTTCACTTTAAGGATATTGGCTCATGACCACGTGGGTGAAATTCTTAGTCATATATGTATATATATATATATGCTTGCATGCCAGTGATAAAATAACGCTGCTATGGCTTAAAAATGACCTTGTTGTCATTAAGAAAGGATACACAACAATGTCAGAAAGAAGTCGTTGAAATGTGATTCAATAAATACTTTCCAAGTCTCTCCTCCTTCTTGGCTCTCGAGGGGCATCCACATGGATTGACTGACTTGAAGATCACTCTGGAGCCACGTCTGCTTTTATCTTATCGTCGTCTATAAACATTCTCCACTTTCGGATGAAACGGGAGCAGTATTCCTGTGGGGTCACCTTGCTAATGCCCTCCTGATTCGCTGTCTTCGTTATGCCGATTATTCTCTTCCTCCCATCTTCGGCGTTACTCAGCAATCTTGGGAATGTTTGTATATGCCTACACGCCGGTGAAACAACACCGCTGTATTCTGAAGAAAAGTTTCTTTCCTGGTCAAGGCTATTCGGTTCTCCCTTTGGCTCTTCATTTCTGCCGAAGTTAACTTTGATGTCGCAAAGAAGTACTTTCACACAAAAGTTTCAAGGATGCGTTCGAAATGTGATTCAATAAATATTTTTCCAAGTCTGAAAGGTTGAGTCAAAATAATGAGTAGGCTTGAGAATTAAATGAATTTACAAACAGATTATACCGTAACTACATTCTATAACTCACCACCCGTTTCTCACCATTAAGTGCATGTGTTTTGAACTGCAAAATATTGACACATTTTCCATACGAACAAGACGATATCAATTTCACATTGCGATCCAACGTCCCCGGTCCCCGATGGCTTCCCCCTCCCCCCCCCGTTGTCGTTTCAAGGAGAACAAACCACAGCATCTAGCACTGTAAACATCGAGGGATCAATCTTATGTCATCGTCCTTCAACGACGATGCTTACATGGGATTTGAAAACAACAAAATGACTTCAATGTATTCAACAGCGCAAATACCGGCTGCTGCCAATATATAACGATGACATAGCTGAGATAGAAGAAACACACATTAAAAGTATAATGAATATTATAATACCTAATACAATTATCACTATCACGAAAATCTTTCAGAGGAATATTCGACGTCACATATTTGCTGGCAACGAACAGGCTGTGGATAAAAGTTATTTACGGAGAGATTAAAAAAATATCGATTCAGATTTAGATAAGAGTATAACCTTGACATAATATAGCACTGTTGGTCAAATGGACTAATAGCAGATGTATTTCGTTTACGAGAAGATGCCAGTTTCCTCTGTTATTAATGACATGTCCCAGGTAAACCGTTCACCGGGCTCGTGCTCGTCAAGGGTTTTATTAATTCAGCCCTTTGAAACTTGATGACAGCCCATATCATGGCTGCAGTGACCATTGCTTCGAATAACGTCTTCCGTAAGCCATTTTGCCTTGAGGCATGGGGTCGAATAAGTAGAGACATTTCCGCTTGATTATTTAAGGGAAGATGGTCTATATATATCTGCGATATTCGTCTGAGACACTATGGAGGCATTTTCTCCTTGCTCTGTCCATGATATCTCCAGCTCTTTGATAGCAAATACGATTCGGTACTTCTCTGCTCTCCCTTTTGTAGCTGAGATCGTCCTAAAGTCTATGACACGCGATGATTTTTGCAATGAAGTCATCGAAATGTGTTACGATAAATACTTTTCCAGGTGTGAAAGTTGAGTCGAGTTGATGACTTTGCTTGAGATATATAAATGAATTTATAAACAGCTTACACCACAATTCACATTATATTAATACAGTACATTATAAGAATATAATAACGATGTAACAATAATATAACAAGTCGGAAAACTACGTAAGTATTAACGTTGAAAATATCAAATATGAATTCTCGGTCAACAGACCTCTCATATATTCTCTCTCTACAGTTTTGAAATAATGGATTGCTTTAAAAAAATCAGGCCATGCCGAAATGAGGCGAAACGTGTTTGGGCTTACGGACGAAAAACTTTCTTCGGTGAGGTGTGGGGTAATGTTATTCGATTCGTAAATTTTACATTTATCTGAATTGGTTTAGTTCTTGATTTCCAAGCAGTCAAGCATTTCTAATTGATGCATATTCACTTTTATTAATTTTGAAGTTCAACATTTATGTGAGGTAACGATATTCCTACGAATATATCGCCATGTTTTCCACCGATTACGTTTCAGTTACCATGTCTTTCATTTTCTTCGATGCATTGAATGACGTTTGAAGCACTGCTTGCAAGTGAAGCAATTGGTATGTCTATCTATCTTCACACTTTTGGTAACTGTGATAATCTTAGGGTCTCGGATCAATAGGGTATGATAGCAAATCCCTTGATCCAACACGTCTAATCTCGGCTGACGTGCCGATTCTTCTGCTCTTCCATTCTTTCCACAGCTTCCAACAGACGTCTTGTCCATCGCTCCTATCTGCTTGACCTCCGTTTCAACGCAAGGAATACGATGATTCCGAGCAATTTTTTGGGAACTCTGCTACCTCACACATTGTTTTGTGAATCCGCCATGCTCTGGCTTTGTCCTTCCTGGACTCAAGCCGACGCCTTCCTATCACCTTTTGCAGTATGACAGCCTGCAATGTTAGTCAAGATCAGAATGTTTCCTCGGCAATGTACGCCGTCAACTGTCGAAACATTCTCGTCCAAAATCACACTTCTAATTACCCGATCAACCAATCGGGTATTTCCCAGTGACTCTCTCAAGGGGATGGCTGTAGAAGGACTCTTTTTTATCATTCGATGTTGTTTACCCAGTGGACCAAAATCCTGGGGATGTTTGGATATATACTTTCACAACAGTGAAATAATAACGCTGCTTCCTGATCTTGCAAAATTCCACAGCTCTCACAAGAAAAAAGAACTTTCGCTCGAAAATGTTGCAATTGAAAATGATACCTGATGAAATTACTTTAAGTAAAAAATCAAAAAATTTGTAAAGAGGCAATTGAAATGCATTTTAAATAATTTTTTTCCAAGTCTTGACAGTCTTTCCTAAGTCTCGAGAGTCTTCTCCGAGTCTCGAGAGTCTTTTTCCAAGTTTCGAGAGTCTTTTCCAAGCCTCTATAGAGTCATTTCCAAGTCTCTATAAATTCTTTTCCTAGTCTCGAGAGTTTTCCAAGTCTTGAGGGTCTTTTCCAAGTCTTAAGGGTCTCTTCCAAGTCTCGAGAGTCTCTTTCAAGTCTCGAGAGTCTTTCCCAAGTCTCGAGAGTCTTTTCCAAGTCTCGAGAGTCTTTTCCAAGTCTCGAGGGTCATTTCCAAGTCTCGAGAGTCATTCCCAAGTCTCGAGAGTCATTCCCAAGTCTTGAGAGTCTTTTCCCAGTCTCGAGGGTCTTTCCCAAGTCTCGAGGGTCTTTTCCAAGTCTCGAGAGTCTTTTCCCAGTCTCGAGGGTCTTTCCCAAGTCTCGAGGGTCTTTTCCAAGTCTCGAGAGTCTTTTCCAAGTCTCGAGGGTCTTTTCTAAGTCTCGAGTGTCTATTCCAAGTCTCGAGAGAGTTTTCCAAGTCTGGTCTACTCTTGACTACTGGGACTTTTGCACCTTCCCCCACCAAGGGAAGACAGCACGACGAGCTCGCTGCTGACATAGGGTCTTGTCAAATACACCAAACCCTCTACGCTCTAGCTCCTCAATGCTTCGGGTCCTCTGGGATAGATCTTGCAGTTGACGAAGGAGTGTAGTCAGTGCTTGCCTAGCCGCAGGCTTTTCCTCGGTGCAGTTGGCACCACACTCGGTGGACAGTAAGTCAGACAAGTCCAGCCCCTTTTGGATCAGGGCTGCTAGAGGATTGTCCAGAGGGTTCATCCCAATAGCCTCTAACTCCCCTGTCGTACAAGGATACGGGTAAATGATGTTAGATGTCCAGGCCCCCAGCCGGGATCTTACGGGAGCAACCGGCACCAAGACGGTCCCCATAGGGCCACACACCTTAGGTTGCAAGGTGACAACCTCTACAATGCCCACAACCAACAGGAGGGTCACGCTGCCTGCATATAATTGGCTCATTATTTGCGAATGAAGTGGAAATGGGTTTTTCCGAGAGCTCAGTTTATGATTGGACGTGAGTGGAATTAGCATCATTGAACTCTACAGTCATTCGAAGTTGCGTTCTCTCGTATCCAATATCAGTCTATACCGTGATACTTGTTTTGGTCTAGATATTTCTGCATTGTAACTGTAAATGATTTCTCCGTCACCTCGGTAATGGAGAAGGAACTGGTTGTGTGGGCAAAAGTGAATGGTATTGTCAGTGGCATCGGAAGAGGGCTTTGGCGTCTCCACGGTTGAAGTCTCATTGGTAGGCTTGAATGATGTTGGACTGGACAACGGGAAAGGTTCTCCTGTCGACAATAAAAATATCTACATTATTTCGTGGATGTGTTGAGTCATCAATACGTGTTCACCGATGTAAAGTAATGAATTAAAAGTCAAAATTATTCGAAACGACACAGTACGAGACAGAGTATTTATCAGTGTCTTTGCAATTATGCTGTCTCTCTCTCTATCTTTGACACATCGGTAATAGAAGTGAATAATTATGAGGTTTCCTCGTCTTGGGTTTATGTAATTTGACTGAAATGCATTCTGATCTCCGATGTTTGAAAGATATGAAAAGAGAGAGATGTTTATATGAAGTTCCAGCAGGAGAATATGTGACTGCCCTTTGAAAAATGAAATGTTTTCACATTGAAATAGAAGCAAAAATCTCAAAGTCATCAAGGATTGTATAATAACATGTGAAATAGAAATAATATTAAACAATTTACAATGTCCCTTAAGGATATCGGGATTGAGAATTACCCCGAAATATCCTGCTTGTCGTAAGAGGTGGCTAAAAGGGATGGGAGAAAGCCCCAAAGACAAATGCCCAGTGCAGCTAGGGATGCGTCCGGACAGTCTTGTTGGGTCAACTGTCTGTGTGTGCGCAACCAATCCAGCTGGCCTTGCGTCAACCGGCGTGTTTTGCTCTGCTTGGTGACCCATAACGGGGAGAGGAGGTGATTCTCGTGGGTGAGTCCCTTTGGTACCTGGCCGCATATCAGACGCGCGGAGAAAGGCCGAAGGGTAACACTCCACTTTGGCATCGGATTCTGTGAATTCATTATCAGAATTCAGCGATTAGCAAGGAGTCATGCGGCGTGGAACACATGAAGAATGATTGCCAAAAATCGTTTATCACGACTTCTATTCTCCGGTTGCCTTAAAAATCAAGTGCCTCTGCAGAGGTCACGTTAATCCTGGCTAACGGATTAATATTTAACCATTTAAATGCCCAATTAAAATTCCGGCAAGCGTGCTTCGCTACCCGATTTTACATTTAAACTTTTCTTGCACTAGCTTTGATAAACCGCAGTATTTTATAAACTATTTCAGATGAATTAACCAAATATATAAACCATTCTTTCGTCCATGGTTTCCGTGACATATTTTTTATCCACTCTTGATTTCATTAATAAGCGACATATATCGTATTATTGGAAGTTGCCATTGATTTTGGATACAGAACAGAATTCTTTTTTTTTTAAAGAAGGATTGGTTTTATTCATGCTTTTTCGTATGAAGTTACAGCATGCGTCTGCATAAATGTCATTTTTTCCTCGCACATTAGAGATCACAATAGATGTAGTCCAATGTACGGAGTTAGTATTCAGGATAGTTAGTGTATATATGTATATATTTTTTTGCTTGTATTTATAATGTAGTTCCTTGTCT
>WURS02070788.1:0-10432 GCA_011762765.2 Rhinocypha anisoptera | reverse complement strand
ATAAGAGTTATTTTTTAAAAAACCATCATTCTATCATGGATTTCCACCAAGTGACGGCCTCCACAGTGAACTTTATTCGAAAACTGTTAACACCATCTCTTCCCCTCCCCTTACAATTCATTCTTGTTACCTTTTAATTGTTGTTGTTTGTATGTATATGTTCTCTATGTTGTATTGTTATATGTACCACTTTAAATTGGCAGTAATACTGTATGTGGGCTATTTTTCAAATAATAAAATAAATTTAAGAGAAAAGGCAATTTGATAGCCTTACCATCTTACCTGGCTTTCAGCTTCATTATAGCACTGTTGTTTTCTTAGATACTTTTTCGCACTGTTGTTACTTAGATACAGGATACATTTTCTAGTGTCTCAAAAGTGGGTCATGGAAATAAAACTTTACAATCCACATATAATATGCTGACTGGCTTAGCCTGGTGGGTGGCTTGCCTGCCGGCTAACCCAAAGGTCACGGGTTTGAATCCCACCCAGGGCATGAATGTTGATGTTATTTGTCCAGAAGGGTTTTTTCTGTGACTTGAAGAGGTGTGAAATGACCACAGCTGTTGAAGCACCCAATAAAACGAAAATACTACACATGTAATATATAAATTTGATCAATTAGTCGACATGTTTCACTACACTGTAGAATCTTCAGGACAATGTTCACAAGAAATTTGCAGTGAATATAAAGTCAACCATTGGGGTGGTGGGAGGCATTGGAAGAGGTAGGATTGGAGGAAATTTGGTCGTGCGGAGGGAGGGTTGAAGTAGAGTGGGGAAGGTGGTGAGGGTAGGGGGTAATGGTCTGTTCATGGTTTTATGAGGGGGAGGGAAGTAGGGAGGGCTAGCCTGCCGGGAAAGTGGGAAGGATTTTTTGGGATCAATTGAAGAAGGTCTAATAGGGGGGAGTGGATGGGAAAAAGGTGGTCATTTGTGATGGCTTCTCTCTTCCTTATGGCCGATAAGATGGTTAGTTGTTCCCAAAGTCATCCCCTTGAGTTATCTCCCCCGTGAGTCATCTCAGGTATGAATTTCATCTGATGTCCTTCTGCTACAAGGTGAGCTGTGAACTGCGACCTCCTCCTCCTTTTCTTAGTCCCTCTTGTGTTCTGCTGCTCGAACCCTCAGCCTCCGTCCCACACTGAAGCCTGTAGATGCAGCTCTGGTCCAAAATGTTCAAGGGTTCTTTAATTTTAGGGAGCAGGAATTTTAGGTTTTTGGTATTATGGAACACTGGTTTGATGCAGAGTTTTTCAGAAAATTGCCTACTTTTAAGGAGGCCCCTCCAATGTAGTTGATCTTCCAATCCTGCCTCCTCCAACACCTCCCCCCTCCCCAATGGTTGACTATTTATTCTCTGCAAATTGCTTGTGAACTTTTCCCTGAAGATGCTTCAGTGTAGTGAAACATGTCTGCCAATTGATTAAATTTATATATGATATGTGGATTGCAAAGTTTTATTTCCATGACCTACAATGGAATTTCACAATGTATCAGCCACCTCCATCTCTTTCGTCTAAACAAGTTTCTAGCATCAGCCTTAACAAAACCAGGATCCATAGTGTTTATTGAAATCAATTTCTTTTGAAAATACAGCAAACATTTATGTCAAAATCACAAATTATCCTATTGCTCTGGTTAAGAACTTCCTGGATTGCTGGATAAGATAGCAGGGCATAATGTCACATTCCTCCCAGCCAATAATAAAACGTTTTAAAGTGGGTGTGTCTGTGGGCTAAAAAAGGGAGCTTATTTTCCTTATAACCCAAAAAATATATCAAATAAATACAGTTTTATAGATATACTTTAATGCCGTATTCAATTTTTTGATCAAACTGTTACAGTGAATTAAAATTTTGTCCAGAGCCCTAAAGCTATATTTTACTTTGTTTTTTAATTTGTTTCATCTCATGTGGAAACATTATTATGTAATGCCATTGTTCACTACTATTCTTTTACTAATTACATCCTTTAATTGCTATTCCCACACTTTTGTAAACTGCACTCCACATTTTCCCTTGGTATAATTTGTGAAAGACCTGTGACTGAAGTGTGTCTCAGTGACTTTATGTATTGTACATATATGTATTTTAATTTGCTTTCGAATGTTTCTGGAGGTTTACTTTTGTTAATGTGAGATGTTTACCCTGGCAGCTTGGTCTAAGCATGGTACAGCATATTACTAAAAGAATTATTTAAAGTCAAACTGTAAAAGTGGAATATTTTTTTACATTTCAACTTAGAATGCACATAATAATGTATAATAAGACCAATTGATGTTTGTTTGGTAACTTTCTATTATATTACTATTTTGTAAATATTTTTTGACTCCCTGACTGGGATTCCATGTTATGTCACTTTGGTGAAATAAAATATTCGTGTGTGTGAAAAACCTGCCTTTCGTTACATTTCAAATTCCCTCTCAATGCTACTCGATTGAATTAACCAATATGAATGCTGGGGGCGGGCTTCGATCACGGTATATCTATACACAAATGTATGGGGGTTTTAATTCTTTCTACCAATGCATGGTGGCGACACTTAAGCGGGAGAAACTTCTTAAAGGTTCATGACGGTGAATTTTCCAGAGCGAACTTCACTGGTCATTTGCGCCTCTCATTTTCGAAAAGTGAATAACTAGGCTGGAACTTTGGATAATGATTTTTCCTGGAATTTTTGCACATATCGTCAATAATTACTGTTATCACAGGTGACGTGCTAAAATTAAATAAAAAATATTTTTATAGAATTCGTTTCTCAGTTTCATACTTTTATCAGAGTGCAACTTTATTTTGATCTGAAAAAAAGTATGTAATTTTGAAAATTTCCCACGCCAAATCCATCCTACCGTTGAACTAAAAAGACCTGATTGTAATTGAGATTTGATGGAAAGAACATTGAGATGAATATAAAGACAAGGAAAATAACGAAATATTGGAAACTGATGCTGTAAATGTAAATCATCACACAGTCCAGATCGTCTATATACTTATATAAAACCTTGGATAACCTTTTTTTTCTGTTATACTCTACCAAAGTCACCTAGAGAGCTTTTTTTTCTTCGGAGCTCGCAGTATAAAAGTACACAACTGACTGTGTCCAAAGTACTTATTTCTTGTAAACTGAAAAAATCGGAGGCATCACACAAAGAAGAGTAAACTATTGAACACTGATATATGTCGTATCAGGACAGACTATAGTTTAGTCTGTGGTATCAGCTTCCAGGAAAAAGGATCTCTTTAGGAGTTTTTGTATTTGACCAATATTGCACATGTTGGCTCCTCTGTAACTTCACGATTTGACCGAATCAATGAGTCGTGAACTGTTTGTAGTGTGAGCTATTTGAGGCGTGGGATGGAGTTGACGTGGGCCAACTTCATAAGTGCGTCTGAATTATCGTTTCGATAGGGACTTGTTATAAAATAAATATAATAGTTAATGTCAGGTTGGCACCGAACATGGCTGATTTGCAAAGCAAGCTGTTGAATCTGAAAGACCAAGAACTTCGTCAGTACTTGGAAGAGATTGGAGGTTATGATGGAACGCCAGTTACACCTTCAACTAGAATTTTACTTGTAAGGAAGGTGATTCGTGATTTATTGAACAGTTCTTCCCTTGAAGACTCGCTTGCAGAAAAGACGCATGGGAAATGTTCTACTGTTGAAAACATGAGCAGTAATTGCTCAGAGAAAGACACAGGATTGAAAAATGCTCCTATTGAACCAGATGATACCAATCAAGATTTGAATTCCACTTACTATGGCATCTATCTTACGAAGAAACCCAGTGACAATCCTGGGTCAGGTAATGTTTTTCTTTCCCAGCTATCAAGTGACGAAAAAAATCACTTTGTTATCAATTTCCGCTCGTTTGCAGGTAATGAAATGTAACTAATTATATTTCTCCCATATCCTATTCATAGGGTCAAACGAAACCTATGTATTTACGGACAAGAAAGAAGTAATGAAATTCATGAAAGATTTCCCGCATTCGAGGTTTAAAGTCTTCCAGACGAGGGATGAAGCTGAAGCATTTGCCAGACAGGGTGTAAAATCATCGGGAAATGTAAAAGAGCCATATAAAGATCCTCCTAGCGAAAACGACTCAAGCTTGGTGACAGGAGAAAAAACCTCTTCCTTTAAAGTAATACCCACAAGTAACCCAATTTTAATTTTAGTGTCATCTGTAGATGAAATAGTTGTTCCATTGATGGTACAAATGAATAGGTAATTCCTAATACAATTATAAGAGGGTAGCAGAGCCACTGAAAATTGAAATAAATCAAGCTGCAATAATGCCTTAATTGGTCTCAAAGCACAAAAATGGAATTTCACCTAGTCAAATTGTTATCAGCACAAGATGCTGTATTTTAATACCAATATAAGTTGCCATAGTTCAAATCTCAAAGAGACTAGTTATCAATGGGAGAACTAGCATTAATTGCTACGTCTTCAGTCAATGCTATCATCATGAATTCACTTATTGTCAAACCATTTATTTTATAGAGTTCTGCAACTGTCCTATTATTCATAGGCTCTGGGGATTCATTAAGGTACAAAGTCCAGGTTAGCCTGGCTAACCCATTGGTCATGGGTTTGAATCCTGCCTAGGACATGGATATTGTGTTTGTTGAAAAGGGTTTTTTCTGTGCATTGAAAAGGTGCGAATTGACTATAGACGTCGAAAACGCCCTATAAACAAAATTTCTTCTACTACAAAGATATTCTCTGCAAAAGGTATACCATTAGTACAACCAATAACTAAATGAATAATGCTTATAAAGTATTATGTACAATGAGAAAGATAAGAATATTGGATGTTCAGAAATGGGAGTTCAGCTCTGAATCATAATTACCTGAAGGAAATTTAATTAAGGGTACTTGCGATATGAACTCATTCAGCCAAAAGCTAAATGCATAAATGTAATCTTCATTATTGAACATATAGATTAGAAAAACCAGAAGTGTTTTGTTTTCAAAGCAGCCACTTAATTGGCCAATTAAAAACTGCTACATAAAATTCTTGAAGTAAATTGGGGATGAGGTCACTTTCCTTTCCAGAAGATGTCTTTCCAGACTTGTATTGTTACAGTATGGTATTTCAGGAATTTTATGTACTTTTATTTCCTGGCAATATGTACTCTTAAACAAATCTTACAAACTCTATTAATTTATTCTCTTGGTCATTTCTTACACTCAAACCATATTCACTTTTTTTCGTGTTACAGTTCCAAGCCTGATGTGGTGGAAGGAACTGATAATAAAATAAAAAATAGCACTTTTCCACAAACTAAATGCTTAAATATGACATGCGTTTCGACTGACACGACGATGAGCCATGGTTACTAATGTACCTGATGATGGCTCAGTGAGTCAAACACATGTTGTTTGTAAATATTTAATTTGTGGAAAAGTGCTTCACTTGTATTTTACATATTCACCTACTTTCTTTCCTTCTATTACTTTACCCATGATGTCATTAAAGTCCTCCATTAATATAATGTATTCCAAAAATAAATAATTTTGTCTTATTACTTTAAATTAAAAATGTATGTAATTGTTTGTTACATTTTGTATTTAATGCATTGCCTAAGATACTATTATGTTTTAAGAATAATATAAAACAAGTCAAAGTTTAATGTTTGTAGAATGGTTAGAGATTTTAGGACTAAGTAATTTTAAAAAATGGGAGATTTTGTGGATTGGCAGTGGTGTACATTTTGGTCTATATACTTGCCAGGGGGTAAAATATAGCTATTAGGTTAATAGTAAATATAATAGTAATTAACCTATTAGTAATATAAATAACCTATTAGGTTACTTTTTGGGGCACCCTTGTTTTTCAGCAATAAATAAAAATAATCTGTGTGTATTTTTTGTTTATTTCCAAGAATTGTGCAGTTACTATTTAGTATTGAAATACAATTTTTATAATTTTTTGCATCCTCAGCATTAGGGACAGTTCATTATTTCACTCATTGTATTTATACATTATACATGATATGCAGTTCAATAGAGTATTATTAGTAGATTGAGATTTGAATATTTTTGTTGTCATCTTTTAAAGGCTCCAAAACCTCAAGATTTGATCCAACTAAGAAAGGTAATTGAGAAGGGAGATGTGGCAAAATTCCATGAGACTGTTTGGAAAAACCCACGTTTCATGGTTGGTAGTGGTGATACTCCAACTATTCTTCAGGTAAGTAATGGTGACAGAGGATTGAATGCAGTTATGAAAATTTTAGAATGTAGCATTTTGCTTTAATGGGCAAGGGAAATGAAAGTAATTGCAAGATTTTGTTGTCAAGAATAATGTTTTCCATTGTTCTGTTTTTATTGTAGAAATATACAAAGTATTTAAAACCAACATTTTTTATCGTGTAATTCAATCAAGTGAATCCATCCCTATAACCTCCCAGTGAATTATAATAAAGACAATTTCAATATCCCCTGAGAAAGCTTTTAATTGGACAAAAACAGAAATGTAAAGAAATAATATTTTTTATCTGCTTAGTAGCAGTCAGTATGGTAAAATGTTTTTGCAAATTTTCATTTGCAACAAACTATTGATGTAATTGTAAATCATCATAAATATAATGTGACATCCTATAATAAAAATGAAAATACTATCGAATTGTTTAGTTTAGGTATGATTTTTTGGAATTGAATCGTATTATCATCAATTTTAAATCCATATTTTTTTAATTATTTATAATTTATGTTTTAATATAGAATGTTAATTAAAGTGGCTCATATGTGTTTTAAACATTAATCAATTAATTTTATTCAATATTTATAGAAATATAAATTGTTTGGTTGACCTTTTCTCACTATAATCAAATTCATTGTGGGAATAGGAAAAATATTATCCTTTATTGTATTCTCTATATTTGATTCTTTTATTTTATGCATTTCAGGAGGGATCAAGGTACAATGCACTTCATGTGGCCAGTAAGGCTGGCCATGGACTCATGGTTGAAGCCATTCTAGAAACTGTCAGCAATCCAGTTTTCATTAATCTTCTTTATGATGGAACTAATGACCATAAGGAAAGGTTAGTTGGCAGATTTATAATGTTCAAACTATTTTTACTGAAATAATCATCAAACAGGATTATTCTTTTTTCTTTAGTTAAATATGACCATATATTTTTTCAAGAGTCCTTCTTTTATATTCTATCTAATTTCATATTGTTAAATTTACTCTTAATTACCCATTTTTAAATCATAAATGATAATTTATGTATGATATACAATTCTGTATATTTTTCCAAAGAATTAAATATCTCTAAGAAGTATTCCATATTTATAATCATTTTTTGGTGTGTCCCATTGGTTATCATTAAATATCATCTATGCAATTCTTCTTATATTTGTGGTCTCTGGTGTTTGATTATCTTAAGTGCTCATCCAACCTTAAAATTGAGCAATTAGTTTGTATTTTTTAACTCTTTTATTGGTCAGAAGTATAAACATGATTGTGAATTCTTGATCTTCATCATTGGCACTGACAGTTATCAAATCACTTGTAAAATAGCCCAAAATATAGGTTATCAATAATACTAATGTATGAGCCCAAGAATAAATAAACTAAGGGTTTATAGTCTCTTGATGATTTTTACTCTCTGACCTATTTTTACCATGAGAGAATATTGAAAAATCTCTCATACATACATTGCAGTAGTTTTCATTTTTATTCTTCAACTGATTGTTATGGAAATTATTTTTTTATAATTTAGCATGGGAAATAAAGATATAAATGGGATTTCTGTACATATTATAAAAATATGATTCCAAGTCTTTGTAGAAGAGTAGGTATTATACCACAGGACTATTTTTTTTAAAGTCTGTGACAATTTTTCTCTCTGTTCCTATAATCCAGTAATAGCTTCCTTTATTGTTTCTGGTTTGTAATATAATTCTTGTAACTGAGTTATTCTACAAGTCTCATTTTCTGTCAAAAATGTTAATTTTTTCTCCTAGCATAAATTTAAATATTTTTCACTTTTTCTTCTCTTCAATTCTTGTGAAAATATTCTCCTGTTTTTCATACACTTCTGCATCTTTTTCTTTGCAATTGGATATTAAAAAAGTTCTTTGTTGCAATTATTTTCCAATAACAGTGTGAATTAATTATCAATGTCCCCTTGCTTTCAATACTCTTTGGGTTTATTGATAATCTACTATTCTTCAACTACTTCTACTATTTTCTATCAAGATATTACCAATGCCAGATTGTTCTGATTGTCTTTATTATTTATAATGCAAACAGTCAAGTGTCTGAATTGTCTGAAGTGTCTGACAGCAGCCACTGAAAAAATATTTGTACTCATTTGTTTGGAATCATAAATTCAACCGTAGAAGGGTTAATATTTACTTTCTCTACTTATATACATTCGTGTAAATGAAAAAATAAGAGATAATGTATTTTATGAATTGTTTCCTTTCCTGCAAAGGTTTTCATGATCTTTGGAGGTTACCATTACTGTTTTCATTTTTTTATCCAGGGGACCTAGCAATAGAAATCCATCTGCTGATATTTGCACTGGTAAGAAAGGAAAAGCAGTGGTGGATTGCATTGTTTATCTACAGGACTTGTATTTGAACACCCCTGAAAAAGGGCTGAATGAGACACCGTTACATTTTGCTTGCAAGTTTGGAAAAGTGGAAGCTGTCAAAGTGTTAATGAGCTATCCAGCATGTGACCGCATGCGACTCAACAAGTTTGGAGAAACTCCAGAAGATGTATGTTTATGTCATTATTATATTTCACTTTATAGAATCATCCACTATAATAAGGATTACTCCAAAACTGGTTGACTTGAATACTTTTTATTGTGGGCATCTTCATGCAATCAAGATTAGAAAGTATTTTCCAATCATAGAACTAGTGTTTGCTCTATTCAGTGAAACTTTGTGGAACTGCTTCATATTGAAATGAAAGGTATAACTTAGTTTTTCTACATAAAATTTATTTCCTATGACCCAAGTTCATTCAAAGTTTGACATCATTAAATGAATATTTTTACAGTTTACCAGTATTTATAGTATCTCTTGGATTGGGGTGGAAAATAGAATGAAACCAGAGGGAAACAAAAGATTTAAGAATATATTTTTTGTGGCATTCATGGACTCGGACAAGTCCTTTGATTATGAATGGATTGAATAGGAAGACATCCTATCCTTACAAATTGTACATGATGATGCTATACCATGATGACACCCATTGTATGCACAACAAAGCCAGTGGAATTCTTCCTCTGTTATGGACTTACCATTTCACATCACATAAAATGTTTGAGATACTTGAAGCTTTTGTAATAAAGAACAGTGACTGAAGGATAATCTCAATTCATTCACATAATGTCAATGAAAATTGAAAGAAAATGGAAGTCAAAATTAAAAAAGAGGTTAGACAAGAATGTAAGCTATTATTAATGCAATATCTCTCTGAAAGGGGCAATGAAAGCAGCTGAAGAAATGGCAAAGGAATCAAGATGAAAGGCAAAGATATTCTCTAGAGAGGAAGTGGTTATATAAGTGTGCCAAAAGGTTACAGCCTATGTGGCTGGCCACACAGGTGGTGTCCATATTTGCCAAACTTGTAAATCAAATTCCTCTAACATTTATGTGATCATTTTGCGGATGATATCTCAGTTATAAAAGAGAAGCATGAGGTCTACAATCGTCCCTGAATGCAATGAAACAAGTATGCCTACAATATGAAGATCAACAAGAAGAAGACTAAGACACAACTATGCGGAAGAGAGGCAGAGCACTATAGTATGAATCATAGACACTGACTATTAGAAACATGAATGGTGATCAAGCCTGCAAAACAAGATAAAGAAGATGAATAGAAAAAAGAAAAAAATGACTAAAAATGTGAGGAATGAGGTGTTTAGGAAAGTTGAAGAGGAAAAGACAATATGTAGAACCTTTTTAACATGGAGAACCAGAAAAGAAATACAATGGACATGATGATGTAATAAATATTATGATAGAAGGTAAAATTGAAAGAAAACCTTCACCAAGAAAAAAAGGGAAAAATACATAGTACATACATTCAAATAAAGAAAGATTAAAAAATGTAAGATTACATGGGGTTAAGGGAATAAACACTGAATCAGGAAGAATGCAGGCCTGAGGACAGTGTTATTGGAGTTCTTATTGGAGAATACTTGTGATGGTATTGAAATGTCTTTGTCATTTAGTAGAAAGCTGAAGAAAGTTCTCATAATCTTAGGGTATAGTGAGATTTTTATAAGAAATAGAAATAAGTGCCTTTATATGTATAAATGTTTGGCCCCATATAAAACTATATCAAGATTCATGGTGAAATGAAATTGCAACTTTCCATTGAATAAAATTTATTTTGACCGAAGGTTTTGGTGTCAATGTACCATCCTCAGGTACATAATGCTGGCCAGG
>WURS02070778.1:0-10432 GCA_011762765.2 Rhinocypha anisoptera | reverse complement strand
TGTTGATCATCGGGCAGTGTTCTGGACAAGCAGTTCCACACTCTTTAAACACCTCGAATGGACCACATTCTTGCTTGGGGTCAGTTATCGACGCTCCAGAAGCGACTATCGCTAAGCCAGCGATCAAGCAGACAGTACTGATGAACTTCATTTTTGCTTGTTTTGGTTCTGAGAGTTTTACAACAGTTAGTTGACTGATACTTTGAGTTTTTCTAGACACATCTTTATATATGATTTAACTTGTGTATCAACTAAAGTATGGTATGATGAACCCAAAGAGAGATTAATTGATTGAGAATACACCTGTGGAGATATGCTAACGTCTCATCTCCTTAATAACTTTGCATGTGGTGTCAGTGAGAGAGTTAGCCTACCAATTGAGCTGATAGGAAAGTGTGATGATTAAAAGAATGAGAGCTAGTACAAACTTATCGCTTCAAAGTGACGTCGATGAAGTGTTCTAGACCATTACGATGAACTATTGACATGAGGTTGGGAGATCTACATTGCGGGGGGTACACTCTGCAACACTCCGTACAAAGACCTATATTACCACACCAAACCTCCATGAAAATAGGAACTTCTTTTTTAGGATTATACTATTCAAGTTGTTCATAAGTAAAAAGTGATTTTTAATAAAATTGAGCACATTTATTTATTTTGAAACATTAGTTTCAAAATAAAACTGGAAACTGAAAACTGAAAACTCTGGAGCATTGTGCCACACTATTTTAAAATGAACAGATTTTTATGACGTATTTAGAATTTATCAGAACTTCTCAACAGATTTAATATTGCTTTGTAAATGAATCATTTAAACAAAATCTAATAATAATTATACAAATTCTAAAAATGTCATAACATTTTTAAATTTAATGCTATGTTTAAAACAAACTTATCAACCGTAAAGAGAGAGAGAGAGAGAGAGAGAGAGAGAGAGAGAGAGAGAGAATATAGCGAATGAGTGAGAAAGGAAAAAATGTAGAAATTGAGTTTAAAGAAAAACGTAATTTATGCAAACACGACAGCGGTCTCAAATCCATTGCTCATCCAAGTTCGACAGTCTTGAGGCAAGACACAACGACCAGTGCTGTCTCGTCGATAGCCCTCATTGCAAAAGCAACCTCGATGGCAGATGGTAGGACACGTCTCGCGGCGATTCTCGTCGAAACAATTGCGTGCACACTCGGACCCACAAAACGAGAAGGTTTCGTTACCCTGACACTTGCTTTCCATCACTGTTTGAGTCAAGTTGAGAAAAGTTACTCAAGTTGTAATCAACTTAAATGTTTTTAACCTGTTGGCGTAATGGGCACGCACTGTTGAGTTGCAGGATCTCGCCGAAAACCAGTGTTGCAAATACACGCAGGTGTGGGTGGCTCGAAGAGACAGGCTGGACGTGGGTTCTCAGCTGTTCTCACACACGGTTTTCCATTAACGTCCCAGTACTCGTTGGCACCGCATTTTTGAGCTAAAAACCACATGTAAAATTAGCATTTAGCACTAAACCTGGTTCAAGTCATATATGTGAACTTACGACATTCGGAAATTGACACACAAGTCCCATTCTTGGACATATCACGAACGTAACCATAGTTGCAGAAGCATCCACGCTTGCAGCTAGCCCGATTACTACAATAAACCGGAATGTTCTGATAAGTGTTACAGTTGGGTTCACAGTTGGAACCACAGTTTCGGTAGTGCTCGTTCTCGCCACACTCTACAAAAAGGAGAGTTTGAGATTAATGATAGTGTACAAAACATATCAAACTTACTTGGACATTGGTCAACGGGAATGCACTGCCATCGATGGTTTTTGACGTAACCTGGGGCGCACTCACACCCACTCCAACAATAACTCCGACATGGCTTGCGATTCGGATCCTCGCAACTGGCGGGACAACTATTGGTACAGTTGCTGAACACCTCCACATCAGGCTTGCATTTGATGCGATTCCAATCTGGCACTGCACCGAGTCAACAATGGTGAGTTAACTTGTTTTCAAGAATTATGGGTAGTTCTCACCTGGTGTGGTGGTGGTTGGAGGTTGGGTCGAGTTGCTATCAATGATCTCGACTAGTTTGTCTACGGCATTAGCAGTTTCCTCGGGCATTTTGGAGCTACTAGATGGAACAATGGTGGTGGTTGGCACTGCAACCGCGTTGGCCACCAAGCACAACAGTGCAAACACATTGGGTCGAGCAAACATGATCCATCTGGCACTCATCTGGCTCTGGGATAGCTTCCTGTAGAGTCAAGTCACAACCACAAATTGATAAATGAAAAGGGATAGTTGTCAATTTAAAAGAAAAACCAGGAAATGCACCAGCCGATGCTAACTCGAGGCTATGATGATTCAACCAAGTGGCTTGCAATCAAAGTAGCAAAGAAAGCAGACATGGTGGCACTGAAAGACGCTCGATAAAGCCACTTGTCTCAGTGTCATCGCAGCGGGATAAGCGAAACATGCGAAACCACAGGCAGTGATAGCACCATCGCCACTAGCACTACCTTCTGTCTCTTAAGTCATTTACCGTGCTTTCCCAAGTTAGACAAAAGTTCGACCACAAAGAGAGCTGGTTTGAGTTGCTAAGGCAAACAATGCCAGTACGATGAATAGAGCGGTGCGACATTGATCTACACGTGTATTGATCAATTGACTTTACTGGAGGAGCACTGGCAATTGGCTGAAGCACTGTTATTGCAGCGCATTCACAACAATAACTACCCACAATCGACTTGATGGCCATTTGGCACTGTGCTTACTCGAGGTCGGCTTGTCGAGATGTCAACTCTAAATATTTGGATTCGCCAGTGCACTATCTTATCAAACTAAACACATACTTTGCACGCTATTCGACTTTATATCGCTTGGTGTGGCTCACTCTCTAATGATGGCCATGATCAATGGAGCCAATTATAGCAAATGGAGCAGGAGGTAAATTTTTATTCGGGCTTGTTTTCTTTCCTTTCCTCATGACGAGGGTCTAGCATGATATAACCATATGATATTGCCAGTTTAGTGTGCTTGTGCAGTAAAGTTCCCAAAATAGCGTTGGGTGAAAATTGGTCAAATTGACCTTGGTTGAATCACGGCGCGCTGACAGATCGCCGGTGACATATGGCTGATCGAGCCGATATTTAAGCTCAATACGCACAGTACGGCTCGATTCGAGACTCGCCATCATGACGTGACGATGATGGTGGTGATCAGGGCGGTAATGATGATCACACATCAAGCAATTTGGGGAAATTTTATTATTTTAACACTTGAGCCATCAATACACAATTATACGATAACGATAGGCGGCAATTGGCTAATGTGTTGAGTGTTGAAATGGACAAAGCGAGTGTGATTGAGAGCAGTGCAGCAATGTTGCTTGCTCTGCATCGTTTGCATGTTCACAGGGATACATTCACGTTTGGCTATTCACCAGACGTGACTCTTGCTTACACATTGCTGGTGAGTCAACACTCATACACTGGCAAATACATTCCATAAAGAGTCAGATGAACAAGCGGTACCATCTTCGCCATTTGATCTACCACAACAGTACTGTAGTTGTTTGAGTACACCATCCATGTTGTTTTCATGCCATCTTATCGGATGACTTTTCAGTTGACACAAACATACATAAACATCCGGTTCTTTAATGCGTTTTAACTTTCTCTATCTCCCTCTTTCTTTCTTTCTCTTTTCATTTTTTCCTAATCAAAAGCCATTGTGCACGAATGATCCCAACATGGCCTAAGCATTAACGATCATTCACGTTTGATAATACCTTAAGTATTAAATTTGCCCTGATCATGTTTGTGCAAGTCTTCTCAAATCATCCACATGGCTCAATAGCTAGATTAATATGCGTTTAATTAGTTGGATCGCCCTAGAAAAAAAGGAAAACTCGAGGCGAATCAGATTAAATTTCAATGGCAAGAGCAATGAGAGTAAAAAAAGAGAAAATGAAAAGAGTGAAGGGAAAAAGTATCACAACAAGACACTGGCGTAGGTGTTTGTTCAAGTTGAACTTGAAGCACTGTGGTACTCAGTCAACTTGGTGGCCAGTGGAGGAGGAGTGCCCTCGGCGGTGATCAGCGTTTTTGATCTTGTAATTCTCCGAACGATCCCACGCCCAGGCTTTGATGAAGCCAAATCCTCGATCGCGATTCGAGTAGCCCTAGAGGAAAAGTAATCAAGTGCGTTAGTCATATTTTTCCTTTTGTATATATGTTTTTATTCTTCTCACTCTAACTATCTATCTATCTATCTATCTCTTCTATCGTCCACAACGCGTGATAAAAGATTGAAATCAATCCCCCGCGGGAGAGACACATATTTCCTATGACAAGAGCACCACAGTCTAGGTGATGACGGAATCAAAAGTAAACCGTATCAACTCGGTGCACATCTTGCTGATGACACACACATGACAAGCAAATCTGATAAGTACTTCCTGATTATCAAGTAGTTCACTGTCATTTTAAATTTTTTCAAAATTATTCGAAACTTATTACACAGTTTGACATGATACAATAGTAAAAGTTGACATGCCTGACTGACAATCATCAATGTACAAACTTGTCCAGATATTTCAAATTATTATTTTTAATTTAGAAATATATAAAGTTTGAAAGGCAAAACCAAACAACGTTAAGGCTAGTTTCAAATGACCCTGGATTATCTACCAAACAAAATTGTTTTTTTGTGTTGTTGATTGAATAATGATGATTGCACATCTTGTTAAATAATAATAATAATAATAATTCTAAATTAGATTCCACTCAAACATGTTAATATGCGCGTGTGAGTTGTGTTTGTATCATCACATAATATGAACCACTGATGACCTCGGGAAGATAACGTTGTCGACATGTCTCCATCACCAGATTATTATTTCCTGTCTGACATGTGTGATTATTAATTATATACTGATTATAATGAAGATGAGAATTAATTAATTTCTTTCGTTCTCTCTCTCCCATTTTGTTGTTGTTGTTCGCCAGCTTAAGCAATGTATTCAATGTTTCCAAAATTCAAAAAACACTAAGCGAAAGAGAGAGTGAGACAAAAGATCCTTCTCTTGCTCTGTAGGGTAACAAAGAATGATAATGACATTGGGTTGTTGCTGTTGTTCTCTCACTCTAACTCTGTTGCCACTAATTGGGACATGTTGTTGTTGTTGTTTTTCTGTGAGTAGCACACTTTGTACTACAAGAAAGGTGCCTGTCTTAGGTCGTCTTGGGAATGTTGCCCAGCCGCGACACCATTTTTAACCCTTACTCGTTTGGCATTATCTGAATGGCTTAGTGTTTATGAGTAGGAATGAAGGAAAACATACAGCTCTCCTTACACGAACCTTGCTCAAAATTAGTCAACTTAGTCGTATTTTATCAAGGAAAAATGTTAAGCAATAATAATAAAATTTATATTATTTTAGGGTGTAGTTTCTCTTTTTTTGAATTATGTAAAAAATTATGTGGTATGCCCGTAAGGTTAACTTGGAAATTTTAATTGAAATTAATTGATACAGGCTGATTTAATTAAATTAAAATATTGTTGATAATATTGTTGAGATTAACTGCCCCTTAGGTTCTAACAAGAGTCGACCTTTAGAGGGACAGTTGAATACGGGCCATTTTGTCAAGGGGTTACTTGTGCGCATGCGCCGTGCTGCACTGACGATCAGTGACTGCACTAGAGGTGGCGCATACTATGCCCAGTGAAAGCAACAGCGAGACAGACATGGGTTCACAAATCTGGCTCTCCGAGTAGAACCGTTTCGAATTGCTTCTCAATTTTTTGCCATTGATAAACTAGAAGAGTTGAAAAACACACATGTCAAAGAATTTTTCAGTATCTTTTATCAATTTTGCACTGAGGCTTATTGAAAATCAAAATGAATCTTTGAGACTCATTTAGCTTGAGCTAGGGTTAAGCTATTTCAATTCTTCATACTGTTGCTGCTCGCTTTTTTGGTATATTTTTCTTTGTTTTTTCTATCTCCCTCTTTCTTGTTTTGTCTTATTTTTTTCATTTATTTGTTTGTTTGTGATTATTGATCATAAAATAAGTTGAAGCATAAGTTCAATTTTATGTTTTTATTATTATTGGTCTTCCAATAATAATAAATGTTTTTTGCTGTTTCCAAGCAAATTAGTTTCTTTCCTTATCTTTTGTTGTTGTTGTTCTGCATTAACTCTCTACATCTTTCTCTCATTTTTTTGACTTATATTTGTTTTTCTTTTTTCATTCTTTCTCTCTCTCTCTCACTTTCTCTTTTGTTTCTCTTTTTCACTTTCACTAATTCAAAAGATGGAAAAATAAAAAAATAAAAAAGTAAGGAATGAAAAAACAAAAATAATAAAGAGAATGAACGAGAAAGTGAACGAGAGAAAAAGAGGGAAAGAAAGAGAGAGAGAGAGAGAAAGAGAGAGATAGCAAAAAAACAGGAGAGAGAAATAAGTCCTCATTTTAGCAAGCCAAAGTCGATAGAGTTAGAGAGCCCAAAGAGCAGTCGTCATTTTTAAACGATGTTCATTAGAGCGAGAGATATTGCACTGGCCTCGAGAATCAAGAGAGAGAGAGAGAGAGAGAGAGAGAGAGAGAGAGAGAGAGGGAGAGAGAGGAACATAAAGCACAACAAGCCATTTTAGAAAATAGCAACAAGCCAAACTAGAAAACTAGCTCTACTAGCCTGGTTGCTTTCATTCTTGGACCAATCAAGCAAATGGCGTTGGTTTGCCTTATACTCTCCCTCTCTCTCTCTCTCTCATATCAATCATCTTAATCATTATTACTGCTAATTTTGTTTTGTTTTTCCTCTTCCCTCTCCTTTCTTTCTTCCCTTTTATCTACGTTATTATGTTGAGGGAAGAGAGAAAAGAGATTCATCTCTCTCTCTCTCTCTCTTTCTCTTTCTCTGTGTGTGTGCACACAACCCTTAATTCCTTTTCTTTCTTTTCCTTGACTATATTAAGTGAAGCATAGAAGTGATTTATACCTAAAAATCTTATTTTCTTTCTCTTTCTCTCTCTAACCCAAAACACACTGCCCTTTACTATCCTATTTATCATTACTTTCTTTCTCTCTCTTTCTTCTCACTCATTCTCTGACTTCATGTGTCTATGAAATGATGAAGAGACCAAAGAGCAGGAAATCTCAAGAGAAAATGTATGAGCACAAGCGAGAGTGAATTAAGGGGACAGAGTTAGAGAGAATAAAAAGGGGAAAGAAGAAAAAATAAACTAGAGTAAGAGAGAGAAAATAATAGATTTAGTCAGTAACCCATTCTGGTCAATTAATTGTCTTGTTTCCGCGAAATAACTCTAGTCCAAATATAAATACCTCTCAATGTATTCTTTGAATGTAATTAATTTCCGAGTTATCTGGGCATTACCTCGAAACTCTTTTTTTTCATAGTATGTTTAATAAATTGACCAATAGTCTATTTTTGATCTAACTCGCCCATTGCTCGTGTTTGGGTGAGAAATGGTTTAATTTGTTGTTTTGGCCACAAACGAAGCGAAACTGTATACACTTGAATGGCCGTGAGAATATACATATGCGTGTGTGAGGGTATTTGTTTCTTGAATTAGTTTGCGAAATTCACCCAGCGATCGATCAGTGCCTGAAATAGAGTTAAGCCCCATTCATCAGCTTCACATTTGGGTCTCTCTCTCTCTCTCTCTCTGTCTGGTTGTGTCTTAATTGTCCTCACAGGTTCTCAGTGGCCAACGGCTTCAAGCACGTTCAAAGCCAAGTCTCGAATCGACTTACTTGTGTCATTAATGAGCTGGCAGAGTCGTCGCGCGCCTTGTCGATCGACTTAGGTTGAGGAACGTGTGCCACTTTCCACGAATCCGATTCACTAGCATCTTGACTCTCACTGCTGGGCTCCTGTCGGTGCACCACTCTACTGCCATTAGCCACCGCGTCACCAAATGCCACTGGTTTACTGTAGTAGTTTTTCGGCTCGGTCCGCTCAGTGGATTGAGTAGGTGGACTAACCGGTTCATTAGAACCATTCGTCACCGGCTTAGGCGAGGTATTAACGTGTGTTTGGGAATGATGAGTTGAGAACTCTTGCGCTCGAACCAGTGGTTCTTGATTAGCTTTGGGCATCATCGGGCTATCAAGCTCATTGTTCTGCTCGGCTACTGTGGTGGTGCCGATTCGCAATCGACTCACATCGCCAATGCGAGCGCCGATGGCAAAGTTCTGATGTGGCGATACCATCTCACCCTCACCGTCGTCCTGCTCATCAAATCTCAGGCGACGTTTACGTGAGCGGGGCTCCAGATGACTCGACACTTCGGGCGCAAAATCAGCATCGGAGAAATCTTGGCCGGAAGAGCCGTGGTCCACCAGAGTTTGATTAAAGTCGTAATCATCATCTTGCACGGTGTTGGTTTTGGACAGTGCACCGGGCTCGGTGATGGATTGGTGTCCTTCGCCGTCCTCAGCTGCCTCGAATGCATCATCGTCGAGTAGGCTCGGTGATTCGCTCTTCCACTTGGGCCCTGTGTATTTCATCGATTAGTGACCCATACTCGGCACACATTCCGCTTGTTCACTGGCCAGTGGCCACGCATTTGCTAGTAATCACTGGGGCACAAACAACTGCAATGTCCAAGCTAATCTAAACCAGCCCTACAGGTACATTATAATAGAGCGAGTCTGATGGACAAAAAAGGGACACACATTCCATTTGGTTCAACTTTATCTTTGTGTTTGCGTCATCAAGCTCGTTTCATTTTGTCTATTCATATAATCGATCTGACCTCAACTATTGGAGAAGAAGCACCATAAATTGCAATTTAGTTGTTGTCTAACTTTAAAAGCTCCACATTTGGAGCCTAATGATAAAATATGTTTAGTCCAGTGGTTTGTCTAGTCGATTGAAGTGTGAAACCAAAAAAGAGTTGCTGAGATTGGGTTGGTGGTGAATCTAATTTATGTGTGTGGCAACAAGAGAAGGAGGAGAGTAGTTGTGTTGTTACTTACGGTGATCCAAGGCCAGTACCGCACTACTGCTTAATCTGGTTGGTCGATCGAAGTGGTACTGTTGGTGGTAATGCGGCTCATTTGAATAGTGTGCCAGTCTTGCCAGTTGGTACGCCGACTGGATTGGCATGCCAGACAAAGTGCGGACAAAGAGACAAATTAGCGCGCAAAGCAACAACATGGCCCGACAACTCGGCCCACTTCGCAACCACCATGGCACGGGGTGCAACTGATCACACATCACTCGTCGTGTCGTCGGGTTCATTGCAACTTCACAACTACAAACACACACACACACTGAAAACACGAGAACACAAACACAACACTCACAAACACGCCGAGTGAGTATATCACACAATATATCAAGAGATGATGAACAATATTGGCAGGCACAACATGCTTGCTTATCTGTCTTATGCTTTATTGTGTAATCGTGTTGATGGTGGTGAAGATGGCACCCGTGTTACGAGAAAGAGAAAGAGAGAGAGAGAGAGAGAGAGAGAGAGAGAGATAGAGAGAAATCCGAACGAAGTGATGAGTAATGCGATCGAGAGTCTTTTTGTCTAATTCGATCGGCAGCTCGGCGGAGTGAGCGTGCAAATCCAATTAGGCGTTACTGCCAAGTGGTGCTCACTATGGTGGTATGGTCACGTTATTCTCTTTCTCTCTCTCCCTCCTCTCTCTCTTTCTCCCTATCACTTTTTCACATTTTTCTTATTCACTCTTTCACTTTCTCTCTCTCTCAATTTTCTTGTTCACATTGTGCCAGTGTGTCAATGTGGCCTCGCACGCGTACAGTCGTAAATCTCAAATCCAATTGGTTGAGAGAGAAAGAAAAAATGAGAGAAAGGGAAGCATATTAGTCAATGATTAGAGAACACGAACAGGAGTGGTTAGTGGGAGTGAAGAGAGATAATGCAACAAAAAAAGAAACAAGACAGTGGCCAAATGTGAGAGAAAAGCATATAAAAACACAAAACCGGAAAGTGGGTTGAGAGAATTACTTTGAGATCTTGAAAATGAGCGCGCATGATCTTGACTCTCAGGAGAGATCGAGACGAAGGGGGAGAGAGAGAGAGAGAGAGAGAGAGAGAGAGAGAGAGAGAGCAGGTGGTCAATGATGTGTAGCACCGAAGCTCTCCTCTCATGTGAGTGTGTGCTGAGGCACGCACCACAAAGAGTATCAAGTTGTGCAATAAAACTACAGTCCTGTTAGTGGTTTGGAACACACTCACGTAGAGTGAGAGAGCAAGAGAGAGAGAGAGAGAGAGAGAGAGAGAGAGAGCAAAAGAAAGAGAAAAAGTAAGAAAGAGAGAGAGAGAGAGTGAAAGTTAGAGAGAGTGAGAGAGAGAGCAAGAGATAGAGAGAGAGAGAGAGAGAGAGAGAGAGATTAAGTGCGCCAACGTAACACCTCAAGCCAAGGTCGCATG
>WURS02070767.1:0-10433 GCA_011762765.2 Rhinocypha anisoptera | reverse complement strand
AATTGTGCGAGGAAAAAATGACATTTTATATCTATCTGTTCGGCATCCTAACTCTCTGATTTTATGAACGTGATCTAGTCTACCGTAGTATGTCGGTGCCTGTAGTATATTTCTGATCTCATCGTTGAAATGATCCTGCTGAAATCTGCCTATAAGATTTAACCTGTACCTCAACCTTCGCTGAGTAAGTGTTTTTCAACCTAACTTTTCCAATATGCTTGTAACATTGCTGCGTTGGTCATAGCAGCCTTTCACAAATCTAGCTGCTCCTACTCGTCTTCTACATTTTCTGCGTAATTCAATAGAACCCAAGTATGAAATAATGGGTAGGATATTATTCCAGGCCTGTGTCCTACATCCATTAATACCGGCGATGTATCCTCCGAAACTAAATTCGTTTTACAACACTCACTTAAAATTAGGAAACTTCTCTCGCTCCCAATTCCTTCCCGAAGTCCAAAAATAATCTCATAAAACGCATAATTAAGTAAGTCGCAATCATTATGTTAGGGAATAAACCGGGAAATAAAAAATATTTGCCCAAATCGCACCAAAACCACTCAAAAAAACTCACCAAAATACGTCTTTTGTCGAGTAGCTCCCCCGCTTGAAAAAGCAAAGACCTTTTTTTAATGAGCCTCGCCTCAGGGATGGGGTTTGTATGAACTCTGGTGGCTTGGTTTACGAGGACTCAAGCTTATCAATGATGTAACATATACTTTAGACCTATTACCTTCCAGGAAGTTCATAGGAAGCAAAACAGCGCGAAAGTGTGAGCAACAAACTTAAATTGGACCCGATTGGTGTCATGAATGTGAAGCATCGAAAATAAGACTATATTTTTAAACTACAAGTTTTAGTGCAACTCGAAAACTATTATTGAACACAACCAAAAGAATCATTTAAATTATCAAATGAACTGAAATTGATTATGGAGCCCACCGGGTTAAGCCTGGTGGGTAGCGTGCTCGCCGGTTAACCCAAAGGTCGCGGGTTCGAATCCCGCCTAGGGCACGGATGTTGTGTTTCTCCAGATGGGGTTTTTCTATGAATTGAAGAGGTGCGAAATGACCATAACCGTCGAAGCACCCTATATACAAAAACACTACTAATACTCGATTATGGATCACCAATTTAAACAAAAGCGTGTTATTTTTCTAATCGACGGACCAAGATGAGGTTTTGAGTTTCCTGGATTAGATTTCCAAGAGAAACTGAATTATTTCTTATCGCGAAATAACCCCAAACATTTTTTTTACAATCGGTGCAGCTGGTTTGTCTGCGTTCGCCTAGGTGAGCAGATAAAAGTGGCCGTCCCGATTACGGATAAGGGATTGAAGTTTTCTTGATGGTTGAAGAAAAAGTTTTCTCTCTTTTCCAAGAATCGCCCCATAAGATCGATTAAGATATTCTCCCCTTCAAGTTATCCCTTGTTGTATACTTCGGCAGCGAGCTCGCCGTGTGTAGAGCCTTCGACTATCGAGCTGAGAAAACAGCCAGTTCAAACCAGTTCCAAGGTCGTTAAACTAAATACACCCAGGGTTGGCAGTTGAATTCATTGGTATCACGCTCGGCTTCTTTAAAATTTATGATCATTGAAATCTTTATATTTTTCACACTTATTTATGAAATCACTACCGGTTTCTGCGCATAGGCGACATCATTAATTGTAATAAATGTTGAAAAGTCCACTCCTTTCTATTAGAAGTTGGTATCTCCTTACCTAAAATGAATTTAATGGCCCCGTATGTCTTTTCCCTCGTCGTCCCACCATCTCTTCACCCACCCGACGCGTCTGTCTTCCTTTCCCTCTCCTCTCTTTCCGTTCTACTCCGCCTTCGTTCGTCCCTTAAAAAATATTGATCTTAGGCATTCACCTGATTATCCTGGGCGTGATAATGTCTTCTGCGCGACATAAATCTTTAAAATGCTAATGAATAATTTAGAAAACTATATACTCTCCTTATTCAACAGTGATTGTTAGGATTAGTTTCTTCATCGCTCTTCTTTTCCCTAATGAAACGAAATGACCGACTATGTTTCCCAAAGCTGAACAAAAATATACGAAACCAAGTTACTCTTCGAACACGTTTTGCAAATACGAGACTACTAAGGTGAGAGTCGGCCTAAATTCATGGGAAGCTCACGAGTGAGGATGTTGAGCCCTGAGGATGTTATTAGAGTGTGCCTTGAGGATGTTTTTAGATGCTCAAAACTTTAATCCTCCCGCTTAAATAACTTTATAGTTAAAGTTTTAAATCCTAAAATTAAGATTCAAAAATTAATTTTTTCCCAGTATGTTTAAATATCCAAATAAGTATGATCACTCGCACAAAGATGACAGTTTGCAGGGGTGACTTCAAGCCTAACTATGTGAAATTCTCTCACTGTGAAGAACAGAAGAAAAAAACACACTGCAATTTCACGAATCAAAATATATTTATTCTTACGACCCGGGTTTCATCAGGTGTGGCGATGCCCTGCCGCCTTATTCCACCATTCCTTATGTTTTTTTTTCTTCTGTTCTTCATGATGACAGTTTGGATAGGTAGTCTATATATTTTATAGATGTCTTTAACGCATGTTAATTACATGTAAATTGTCTTTGTTCCCGCATGCATGAATGGTGTTTTGTCGTTGAACTTTTTGCATGTAAATAGTTTCTTTCTATGTTAATAATATATAATAATGTTTACAAGTGTGAATGCATTCCTGGTATGGCTCACCCCCTGTCACACGCCCTTGCAGAATAGGATTTCCGGGCACCGTAACCATATTTGAACTTTTCGTTTTTCTGAGCGCGAAATATTTTATAGAAACTACATTCGCAGCCGGCAGAGAAACGGGTTCCCCACCCATAACGAAAGGACTGCCGAAGTGCAGCGATGTTCAGTACTGTGCTTTTACATTCATTAGGCTTGAATTTCGCATCTCATTTTTGCCCTTGTCTCGAGAAAAAGACAGTATTTACGTTAGGAGGTTACTGTAGTGCACAATTTGGCTCCCTAACTGTTGAACAAAAAGTTCCATAATAGTAGGCAGTCTCCTCCGCCCATTATACCGGACCTCGGCTTGGAAAATGCCGTTTTTAAAGAGGCTTCCTAACTCGCAATTAGCGGCAGTAACTTGCGAAGGCCTGTCCCTTGAAAGCGTAAATTGGCGATGACAAGAAGACCATAGAAAGGCACGTAGGAATTCCCAATGGACATGGTGAATTTCCGAGCTTTGACTGACCATTGTCGGCGCTCTTAAGTTAAGTGATTTACCTTCGAGATTAAAAGTTTGTGAATGGACTTATTAGACAGGAGGGAGGATGAGTCAGAGAGCGGAGTTTGGATGCATGGTTTTTTTTGTGTGATTACAATAAGCGTGACTTGGGCTGTGTCGAAGGCAGCGGTAGAAAACGAATGGTTTTGTTCTCTCTTGGAGAAAAGTTCGTTCTTTTCAAGGTGCCACCTTTAGAGGCGTGGCGACGGTTGGTTAGAGGTGCGGGTGGGTGGGTTGTCCGACGTACCTCCGTTTCCTTGGTAACCACTTCCCATTCCCATCCTCCACGCCGTATCCTTCGTCCTAGTGCCACGTCAGAATTTTATGGCCTTCGGGGCGAAATGTGTATCTTTACTCCCTATTACGGCTGAATAAGCCTCGGGGAAGGCTCCTACTGAGAGAATTATGTCGCCAGCCGTTTGGGTTTGTAGTGGATTTCTTATGAAGGTACACTGGTCAAGTTTTTTTCCCTTTGGAATAGTAGTCAGAGTGGATGTAGTTATCTCGATCACAAATCTTGCGAGGAAGAAAATTCCTGACGTTCCTTCCACATTCATGATTTGACGGTCTGGCAGTCATATTTCGATTGTCTTCTCTCTCCGCGGGTTCACTTCCCCGAGTGATTCGGGTCAAGGGTACCTCTACGATCAGTTGCAGTTTTTGGACGTCCCAAACGTTCATCGTCTCCCAAGCTCTTACGGCCACTTTTAAATTCAACTCCCCAGAATTTAACTGTGGTAAATGATGGTGCAGAGACCCCATACACAGAATCCAACTCGTCTTTGATTTGCGTAGGCGTATTGCCTTTCAAAAACGAATATTTAACAACAGCTCGATACTCGATTTTGTCCATTTTCACAAAAACACTCACATCAAATCACTCAAACGGTTGTTACATAACAACTGCGCGTCCAAAATAGCTGAAACTTTAGTGAGTAACTGCCAACAGACAAACAACGAAATTCATTGGTTTTTTATTTACGAGTGCTGCCATCTTCACGTTGGGGTCGGAAACTTTTCAGACCGCCCTCGTATAAGGTTGCTTTTTTGTATTCTATATATTATCCAGTGATTCGATCCTACCGGTGATCCCAAATAACCCAAGTTTATTCAATACTGCGGCTGCGGATAGCTCAAAATGGGGTCCTTCCTTACCTCATCTTCACCCGTGTTTCGTCTGATGAATTTCGGATTCAATACGGCAGAGAGGACAGTCGATTGCGAAGGAGAGTCTGCGTTTCTCTCTCTCTCTTCTTCTCTCTGCCTTCCGCACCTCCATCCACCCAAGTCCTCCTCGTCCGCGACCGGGACCATTTGGTAAATATTCCGAGCGCTCAAGAGCACAAGGTAAAGAAAATGTGTATAGCGAACCTGTGCTCTAATTGCGATACTCAATTCGAAACGAAAAGTACGTCAGTTGTACATCGTCACATTAATGGGTAAGGTCGTATCCCATATCGCGCGCTTTGTTGTGAGTGCAATCAACTCTAATGCGGTTTCTTAGGTGAACACAGAGGTCACATAGTCCTAACCCACATGTGAGATGCGGTATGGGTGACGGTTCCTTTCACTCTTCTTCCTACAGTATCCCAATTACATTTGGTATTTGGTAACAAGCCTATTGGAGAAATTAGGTTGGGAACCGATCGTCGAGCGTAGGTTGAATTTCAGGTTACATTCATTATGCAGATTTCAGGAAGATCAGTTCAGTGAAGAAGTCATAAATGTATTGCAAACCCCGGATTACTATGGTGGACCAGATCACGTAACGTAAAATCCGAGAGATAGCCTGTCGAACGGATAGATATGAGGTGTCATTTTTTCCACGCACAATTAGAGACCAAAATAAATATGACCACAAGCTCAGACATAATAGTTATGGTAGCTAGTGTATATATATATATATATTATCCTGCATGTTTTTTTAATGAAATGTCAATTGAGTTTGTTCCCGTATGATATGTATTTTAATTTGTCATTGAAATTTTTTGGACGTAGGTTGTTTCTCTGCATGTGTATTACATCTAATATATGCATATGGGAATGCATGCATGGTGATGGCTCACTCACCCCCTGCCACAAGCCCTTGCGGTGGCTTGCAGGGTGTTACGTAGACGTCATCACAAAAAAAACTCAACTTGGAATTGACTCATTGAAACCAGAAACAGCCGCTCTGTGGAAAAAGCTCTACTACTGGATAACACCACGCCTTTTCAAATCGCTGCTTCAAGTTTTCTCATACGATAACTCATGATCGCTAACGATTGCTTAATGTGCCGTCATGTCTCTGTATCAAGATCAACTCCCTCTCTCTCTCTCTGAAATTTGCCATTTTTTATAGACGTCTAACGAGCCCTAACGCTGCTGAAGATAGTCGTGAGAATGGTCGTCAATGTGCACCAGCGAGCGATCGGCATAACTCGCATCTCCCCGCCTACATCATTGATTGACGATCGGGTTTCTTTCGATGGGGCATAGAAATTCGTTAATCTCCGTAATCCCAGCCAGCCCGCGTCAAAAAAATGTTAATTCGCTTTTGGCCCCTGACGAAAGTATGAGGACCGCCAACAAGATGAGAATCGGATTTCATCAACACTCTTGGGAGCCATTAGGGATGAAAAATTTTCAATATGTATGCTAATTCATGGCTCTCGCTTTTAAAAGGCTGCTGCTATGCGGCCTCTCTAGAGGAATTGGGGATTAGTGATAGCATGCGGTGGATGGTGGGTGACTCATTCCATCCTTCACAATGTTCGTGGCGAAACGATAGAAACTGAAAAATATGTTACTAAAAGAGCCAATTTCTTTCACTTACCTCGGTTATTTTTTTCCGACACAACTCGTCCTGTTCCTCTTTCTACACTCTTTACATGAAGTTGGTTCCTGGCAAGGAAACCATGACCGTAGTAGTCCGATAAAATTCTCTTTTGGTGGAATTGGAGTGCTTCCTTTCATACGCTATGAGATAATTCCACCAAGAGTTGACGTAAAACCGCAACACTTTCTTTATTGTGATGGTTTTAATTTTGATGTCTATCCACTAACGTTTAGAGAATCTTCTTCTCAAGCTTTTCACGGATTGACGAGCAATGATTTTCATTCTCCGAAACCAGGCGATAAAACTCCTTTCAGTTCCACGACCCTCCCATGTGAAGGACTTGGTCAGTGATTGATTTCGTATGAAAGACCTTTGGTGTATATTGACAAAAGGCGTCACATTATCAGTATGTAAAACGTCAAGCATTAACTGAACGTCGGCTACACTTGAAGAAAGCGTGATTGGAGCCAATTCCGTTCACGGATTTCGGTTAATTTTCTCGGAGACAAGATGCCTCATCCCCGTTTCACTCTGCATTTTTTTTCAAAAACCCCTCCCCTCTTTCCGTACTCTTCCCTGAACGTTAAAGGCTACAAATAATGCATCTTCCACGCCGTCTCGTCGAACCGTTCCGAACACCCACAACCGTGCCTTTGCATGACCATGTCAAGCTGGTGTAGGTGCTGCGAGAGAAAACTTTCTGAAGCTGATTTTCATTCCGCATGTGAGAATTATCCGTTAAAGATCCCGAGGAAAACTTCCCTCGCTTAACTTTTCGCGATCTGGAGCTCAAATTACCAAAAAGCAACTGGTATCGGGTATGAATTTAATGGTTTCAGGCTTCACTTCATGGAAGTTGCCCACAATAGACAAATAACGTCGTACTTTTTTTACGGATTTTGTCCACAAAATCTGTGGAAAAGTAAGCTTTTGTTTGGATAGAAGAAATAATACTTTATCGTTTTCTCTCGTTGTTGTTTGTATATTTTGGATAGTAGTACGTATAATACGCGGTTACAATTGTATTCGATACTATTCGAAGTACGTTAAGGACAGACACTTTTACACGAATTTAAAAAAATTATTATCTCAACCGATTTCGACTTATTACGTCATCTTCTACTGTCTTTGTTATTACTATGTTCCAACTCCACCACATCACGTCTTAAACTACGAAATTCGTAAGAATCGTACTATTAGACATTATGGATCAGTTTTTGTAATCATTGGTTAGATTACCCTCATTGAAAGGTATTCTTTCGGTTAACGTAGGTTTTTCATGGGCCTCAGGTAATTTGCAATTGGAAACACCAAAATTACACGTTCCAAAATTACCACTATCGGGAAAACCGATACTTAAACTTCGTCTGCATATCCAACTCAACCGTAAAGAGCAATTGAACGATGGAAAAGAGGCTATTCCGTTATCAGCTACTTATAAATTCGAATTTAATGGAAATCAATTGGAGAGGATAAACCACCCAAATGGGTTTGTCCAAAGTCCTTGACATTGTGCCACGGTTTTATTTCTCGGGATTTTTATTGCTGTCAACACATATGATAGTGCCCGGCCGCGTTGAAATGGTCCTGCGCAAAAATTTCCGCGCACCCCCTCACTGTCCTTGGTTAACCCCACTCCGTGTTCCTTCCTTCTCCCCTACCGTGCCTCCCCTACCAGCGTCACGTCATCATAGTTGCCAGCTCTTGCCGTTTCGGTTCTCTCTCTGTTTTGCGCGCTTATGTTTGTATGTTAACATGGGGAACTATATTTAAATTTCCATGTTAAACGTGCCAATAAAGAAGGTTTGTCATTCACCGTGTTAACACCAATAATTGCGCAAACACTTGCGACTTGCACGGAAAGATAGAACCTAGAACCTGTTTTATTCTGGTGCAAGTGTTCTCGCAATTTACACTCAGAAGGCTACTGCGCAGGTTATCTAATGCAGAGACTACTGGTGGTGGATTGGTAAAATAGCTGAAATATCTTTGTTTCTTAATATGATGGGTTACTATGGATGGGTTATTATGTTGTCATATGCATTTAATTTTGACTACTTTTCCTCCTGAACTTCTGCCTTTTCTCTACCTTGAGCAATCTATTTTGTAAAATTAGTAATTGAGTAAGTCCTGTCAGAGATTCAGGAAATTACTTGAAGTTGGCGTTTTTGTTCTAGGTTTTTGGGTAGGAACATCCTGACACGGTTATTTTGTTTAAAAAAGTATTTTGTACAAAAAGTGGAGCATTTCTCATATGATCTTGTACTTAAAATCTTCATCTATAACTTTTTTTTGAACTTGTCCGCTAAATTCAGTAAAATGTAACTTTTTATACATTGTTTTAATCGCAAATTAACTAACTTTCTGGAGATACGATGATTTTACAAAACTAAAAAATGCACCAGATTGGAACGGCTTTTCCTAGATTCTATTTTTCCGTACAAGTTGGTGGCTCAAATATCATAGTGTATCTGACATAAAATACAAAATTAACCTAAAATTTGACATTTCATTTTTCACTTTTAGGATTTCCATCACGTTTCTACTAGGGCTCTCTTACCTAATATTAAAACCATGGGCACTCGTAAAATCCACATCACTGGCCATTAATTGTCAATGGAACTGTGGTATTCTACGTATCTTATTCGAACTGCCAGATTTTGTCGAGTTTCAAGTCCAATTAACACTTTTCCTCAGAAAAAGCAGCATTTTCCTATAAATCAAGGTGGAGCCAAGCCTCTCTCGGTGGGCCGGGGTGAGGTGCTTTCCGCTAAGGTTTCGGAAAGAAATATTATTTTTTTTTCTTTGTCGTCTCCACATTTTCAACTCTTAGCTTTGTAAACGTTACGGCGGCGTTAGAGCATATATATATCGTAAAGCATACATGTTGTATAGTACTTCGGTGTGTTTCTCCCGTGTGAGAAAGCGAAGAAACAAGCACTATCCATATAGAAAAGAAAAATATATATATAAGAAAACATATATCTTTCTCTTGTGAAATATTTTTTTGAAGTCTTCGAGATGACTTGGTGGATGGATTGGTTTGGCGATTCGTGAAGTTTCACTCAAAGAAAACATCCTTTGCCCAATATTTACCCAAATGAGTCAGTTGATCCCTTTCCATTGGCTACATCCCTTAAACTCATGGGCTTAGATGGTTATATATATATATATATATATTCTCGCGAAAAACTCAATTGAGCACTTGTATATGATTAACGAACACAGAACAATGAAACATAGACACGAATAAATAAAAGACGAAACACTCACATTTCGATATTCCGATATATTATATATATATATGCATATATATTTTATACGAACACACGCACACACTTAAACACAGACACACATGGAAGAAACAGGTAATAAAGAAAGACTCACTTTACGAAGAGTTCACTCAGACCGACGAAGGGGCAAGCAAATCCCGAAATATCTCTTCGTTATGTGAATCATTCTTTATTACCTGTTTCTATGTGTGTATGTGTATAAGTGTGAGCGTGTGTTCGTGTTTACTGCTCGTCTGAGTTTTCCTGAATTATCATACAGAATATATATATACACATTCATACAGAATATATATATATATATATATATACACATCCATACAGAATATATATATATACGCTCATTGATACAGAAAAAATCGCCAAATGGCGAAAATACACATACAAATAATGGGAAATAAGGAAAGGGAACACATAAGAGGACCAGCACAAAGTGTGGTAGAAAATATTTGATGGAAACCGATAAATTCATATAGGAAGAGAGTTTTGTCCTCAGCCGGGACTCGAACACAGGATTTCCCAATGGCCGGTTGTGCGTGCTTTAACCGAGAACTGCCTCCTCACAAATGATTTTGTCGCGTAAATATACATCAGCTTTATTCGGGAGAATGGCTTTGTCCGCCAAGAGATGGCGTTAAGATGCTGAGACTCATACCACTGTCGAAGAATGGGCAGACACAAGGGAAAATGGGAAAGGAGCATTTTTGAAAAGACATACGAATTTGAAAGTGGTACAGTGCGTTTCGAGGCACGCATAGCCGAAGTGGGAAATGGAGCCCATGGGGACATATACACATTCATGCAGAAACAACCGCCATACGGCGAAAATACATATACAAATAATAGGAAATAAGGAAAGGGAACACACAGGAGGACGAAGACAAATATATTTTTATCAGTCGTCGTCTGTGTGTGCATTCGTTTGAATCATTTAATACATGTTTTTCCTCGCACGCACACATGATATAGCCTCTGAGCTTCATATATAATTATTTTCTAAATTTTGAACTTTAAATTCATGACTGGTTAATTTGAATGCTCAATGGACTTTAAATACA
>WURS02070766.1:0-24716 GCA_011762765.2 Rhinocypha anisoptera | reverse complement strand
AGAAACACTTGGTAATTCCACACAATTTGTGTGGAATTACCAAGTGTTTCTCTTACTCCAATATGCTGAGAAAATTCCATAAAGTTACACCTGAGACAATAACTTCAGGTTAATTTATTCATTCAAACATATTGTTGTCCTTTTCAGGAGACTTTGAATGCATCTGTATGGTTGGAGAGGTTTATCCTATGATTAAACAATGGCTCTCTCAAAGAGGAAGGCATTGATGCATCTGTAATGTCCCATGTACAGCAGTATTCAACATCTAATATTTGGCATATAACTTTATGACACAACACTCAGAGGTTGTTATGCTAAAAATGAAATTACAAGAGAGAGTGAGACTGTTATCATAAAATGTTCCTCCTCTATAAGTGATTTCTTCACTTCTGCTGGGGAATTTCTCACTTTCATCTCATATTCACTGACAATTATTGTTTGAATAATCACATACTATGTGCCACCATGTACAACTTACTTATGGGCATTCACTACCTTATAATTTCATGCTTTGGAGTATTCTCCATTTTCAATTCTGTCAGTCACTCTTACTTCAGTTCTAATTTTGAAAAGGAGAGCAAATGGAATCCAGTTTCTTACTATTCATGGTAAACCATTATTCCTGTTTATTAATATCCAGGAATAATGTACATATTATGCAGATAATTATTACATTTAAGGTTGATGAATTTCAAATTGGTAACATTTTATTTGGCATTTCAATCTTATATTCTTAGTTTTTATCAAGTGAAGGAGATACTCATCAGATTAAAATTCCGTTTCTGAGTATTTTTGGGCATTGCTTTTAGGTTGTTAACTAAAATTGGTAATGTTTTATTGCAAGTAATATTTTTTTACAGTTAATTTCTTACATGTTTTTAACATACATATTTGCCTTTTCTAAACATGGACCCAGATCTAGTAGGCATATACACCACATCTGACATGAAATGGGATATAAGTTTGAAATAAATTATCAGATCAAAATTCCATGAGAAAGTCCACATAAAATACAGCTGAAACTGAAGAAGATTTTAATGTTTGTATATACATTCATATTTAAACTTAGATCATAACTATGTTACTCAGTTTATCAATACATTCCCATGTTCCATTTTCCAAATTTTATCAAATTTATTTAAATTTATCATAAAATTTTAATAAATCACCATATAATTTGATAATAAACCATTACCATCAATATTCATATTAAGATAGAGTTATTATTTTTACACAGTCATGCAAAATAAAAAAATATTTATAATACATACATTCCACAATGATATGGCCTTTATTGATCATGAACTTTTTTGAAATCTGGATGCCATTTTCATAGAACCATAAAAGTTCAAATATATGCTATGCTTGATGTCATAGTTTTGTAACAATAAATATTTACACATATACCAAGTAATGTACAAATTATTCCTTCTTGGATTTCAGAAGAAGTGGAAATACAACAATTGGATCGCTTTCTTTAGGATTTGAGATATATATACTCCAGGTCTTTTGGACACAGTCAAATATACCTGGAAAAGTAAAAAAAAATGGTTTCAAATTCCTTCAGAAGCAGTTGAGAGGATTTTAAATTTTGCCCCAGTAATGAAAAAGACTCACACAGATCAACAATGAGAAAATATACTTAGAAATCTCTGACTCAAATATTATCCGTTGTTATGCAAACTGCTGATTTAGAGCTTCTAAATTGTTGGATGGTAATTATTTCCATGATATTAATGAGATAAATACATTAAAATATCTTGTCTTGTCCACTTTAAAATAGTATTTTAAAGATCTTCCATTAATAATAGATTTAAAATATATATTCTGGTAAATTTAATGTTATTATACAAATATAATACATTTTAAAGGATTTCCAATTGATTTGCAGATTGAAAGCAGCCAATTAATGCCTATCCAGTAGGTTAATAACTTCCCTTGATGATAAACTAGATAAATAATTTTAAACAAAAGATAAATTTCAATAAAAGGATAGAGGGCAAAACAAAATATGAGCAACCAAAGATAGATGAAGTGGAGTTTTCTTTATGACGTGTGATCAACCTGTACAATAGCAGGCAGAATGGGGTTCAGCTGGATTAAACATGTTTTTTCCTTTTCATTGAACAATCTATTGCAGGAATTAATGAGAAATCTGGTTGTTGATTGAAATACTGCAGTTGGATCTTTCGTCAGGTGGTCAACTTAATTTTTATTAATGACATTTTTGAATTTTAGGAGGTATTCATGCTTGGGAATGATAACAATGGACCTGTCTCAGTCTTCTTTTGTTATTAGAAAGTTTTCTTTTCATTTGTTTCTTTTATGGTTCTGAGGGATTCTTTAACTTTGATGCCACTAGGTCTGTTGCTTGAGGTCAAAGATAAGGTATTTTTATTGAGTCAGCAACAAGGATGTAGGAGTTTTGTTCTTTTGGAATCATCACCATAAGGTAAAGTCTATTCAGGGCTGATTTTGTTAATAGAATATATAAGAATTAGTAAGTACTGTATTTGGATGAATTTACAACCAGAGAGTACTTCTCTGTGGATGCAAGGTATGAATAGTGGAAGTTGGATAGAAAACAAAATTGGAAGTAATGGAGAAATGATTATATTTAAGTAGTGAGAAATATATAGGTAGATGCACTGGCTCGTAAAGAAACTCAATTGAGAGAGAATGATAAAGATACTGAAGGAAAATATTAAAAAGGTGATATTGATATCAGTTCATTAATATATTCCTATGAGTGAAAAAATGTGGAAGGAAAAATATACGGATATAATTAAATAGGTAGTGAAAATTCACACACAACAAAAAAAAAACAAATGAAGAGGATAGTTAAATAAACAGTGACTTCAAATCATTTTTTGAATAATTTATCCAGCATTATAGCAATAAATTTCATCTCTTTGTTGGAAAAATAAATATTCTTGCATCTTTGTTACCAGAAATATTTCATTTCCCATTCAAATAAAATTAATACTGTCATTATGTTATTAGTTTTTTCACCATATACGAATTAATGTGAAAAACCTTTAATGAACCCAAATTTAGTTGTCACCCTTTCAGAATGTGCATTTGAAAGAGTTGTTTAAATTTTGAAATGATTATTGAGTTCATACTTAACTGGGTGACTCTTACTCAAGTGAGCCATAGTTGGCCAGAGCAATGGCAATAATATTCCACATCAATGGCAGTAGATGTTTTCCCACCTGTTAACCCTGTAGCCACTTATTATATTTAAATAATTTAATGTAATCATGGATAGAGAACTAAACTTATTGAAGTGTAACCCATTATTTATAATTTTTATTGCACAGAGTGATAAATATATTAGACTTAATTTTGGCATTTGATCAATGAAACAAGAGTGTTTTAACTTACCCACTGCCACTGTTTTAACAAAGTCATCTGTTTTTCCTTCTCGGAATATACAAAATTCTCCATCAGATTGATCACCCATTATGTTGATTACATCCTTCTTTGACTGTGGTGGAGAGGAGAGAGCATCCACCACTGCATGACGACGGTCACTGCTGGTTATTATCATGGTATCCACTTCAGGAATTCGCAGTCTAAGAAATCTATGAATGAAATAATATATGATTCATATCAGTCTGATGTATTTTTGATCACTAAGTAAAAAATGTATCAATTCACTAACTCATTCAACAAACTTTAAAAGTGGAATCGTTGATAGAAAGTTGACAGCTACATTCCTTCATTAAGAGAAAATTTTAAACCACAGATATCAGATTTCTGTACTTACAGATTCACCCTGATTGTGATTGCAGACAACCATCAAATCATCAGTTACCATCAATATGCTTATCCAGATGGAAACCCAAGAAATCATCAATTTGTTTACTAACACATAGTTTTACTAGGTTTCCTCAGGATGTTTCCTATTCCAAAAGTTGAAGTTATTCTGTTAACATTTCCTGGCCATTAGTGAAGAATAAAAGCTTATTATCGTGAGGAGAATTTGTTGTGCCAAATGTTCATGATTGATTTTAATTCTGGAAGTTTAACATTTATTTTGCTTAATGTCAAATAGAAAAATACAGTACTTTGATCTATCAGTCAATAATAGCTATAATATTATTAAAATTTTCATAATAAGTAAAGACTTATTACTCCATCGATACTGACTTTAGTGTTGAAGAATGTGGTTTTAAATAAAAATGAATTCTTTGGGGTTGTTACATAAAACATCCAACTGTCTTCTCCTCCTCTCACATATGTCAATTTTAATTCATAAAAAGATTTTAGCTGCACTCATATATAAATGAGTAAGGAGAATCTTAACATTTCCAAACAAATGGGGTGGAGGAGATGTCATGAGAAGAGACACCACCTATCTAATTAATAAATTTGCTTCTGTGACCTGTATTTAGCAAGTTTTTCCATATGATTCATGGATGTGAAAGTTAGTTTTAAAGCAAAATATTTCTGTGGATATTCCATGTAACAATAATGAGTGGTAAATATAGATTATATGAATGAAAATATAACAATACTAATTTGATTAACATTCAAATCCTGCAACAATCAGCCTTTTTACAGCCTCAGTATGTTAACTAGCTCGTATATATTTTTATAACAGTAGGGTATGTAAAATGAATGTTAATAATATGTTTATAGGTATTCATTAAATTGTGTTGTTATGAATCCGAGTTGAGGGTGGTTTAGCTAAAATATGGAGACCATTTTTTCTGTAAATGAGGTTTCCTTTTGTACCAATTTTGTTGTAAACGCAGGCATACTATGCATAAAGAGATAATGAATAATGATAAATTTATGCGACTCTCTTATACAATTCCATTACACAGGTTGTCTGTCGGCGAGATAGTTTAAAATGATCCACAGGCGAAGAACACGTACGGCGTCTGTTACAAGGTTATCTTTTGTGAGGTTAATCTTGATGTATTTTTCAATACAAAGAAAATATTAAAGGTCGTAAATAAGGTACAATATGTATGCCTAAAGGAATCCACAAGCATTAACAAATATTAAGATAAATAAAGACCATAGTATTAAAAAATTGAATACTATGGTCTATAAAGACCATAGTATTCAAAATAAGCGCGTAAACAATTACGAATGGCATTTTTTATTTTTCATCTCCATAAAGTTTTCCAGTTATTTTATTTAATAAATTTTATGGAAGAACTGGGGAAAAATGGTGATAATTTGAGAAAAATCTGAATGGAATCTAATGCGTTAAGTGTGCAATTGATTTACCTTCCACCGGAAGTTTATCAAAATCAGAAATTTGAACGCTGATAGGGTAGGAATAACAAGCCCTGTTTCGAATGTCGACTCGGTTATCATTAAATCTCTCTGCTACAATGAAAATATTTTTATCCAATAATGCGTGACCGTTTAACCATCGCGAGATTTTGTACGTCTATAGATGTAATCGGGGTAACTTACTTGTTAGTGTGGAAGAGTCTTTCCCCTGGACTTGCGGTTAAAATATTGAGCTGTGATCGAGGTGGACTCTCGCCTATGATGGCAGGACCAACCTCAGCGTTGTGGAACAAGCGATCACCATCTTGATTGAGGAACGTCATATTGACACTGACAGCGTCTCCAGCACCGACTCCTTCGTCCCTCAATATCTGTTGCGCTTGGGACATGTTTTCTGCTGCCAGGAGAGCCCGCATAAGGAAGTGTCTAGCTGCAGGTAAATATGAAAAATCCTGTGGTTTTAATTATATATTATTATTTTATTTAAATTATATTTTAAAACTCAGTTTCTTATTCCTTGTCATTTGAATGTGTCTCTGAACAAGCAAATTTACAATTATCTCATGATTTGTAGGCATCCTAGGGCTACATGAAAACAGCAAATCGATAAATAACAGTGCAAATAGCTTCCGTAAACACAAGATGACAGTTTCACTTAAAATGCACACAGTATCCGTCAAATTTCGATGACTTAAATATATATAAAAGTACCTAGAGCTGTTTATTATCCGAATAAATATTCTTTAAGAATGATTAAGACGAATGGTATAAAAACAGACAACATGTCAAATGGGCTAAATAGAGATTTTCCAAAAATTTAATTTCATAGTTCATTTGAAATGAGATAACAAGGGTAATTGGATGAAACTCACCTTATTATAATTTGAAAAACATTGTCATACCCTATCAAGCGATTTGTAAGCCATTCAAATAAGCAATTTGAAAACACAGCACATCATCTCTATTGATAATGCTCTTACGGTTTTAGAAGATGATTTTACCCTAATATTGCTGTGATTAAACTTAATTTTTTACTCTAGTTGTCGATTATAGATTCTAATGCATCTTCTGAACTTTCTATATGATTAAAATCTTTTTATACCATGTTGCTTAGATGAAACTCCTTAAATGACGTGCATGAATAATGGCAGTAGATACGCATCCAACATGCGCATCCGCTGATTAGTGAGTTTGATTGAAATCTGAATAACTACTGGAATGTCAAATTTCGTCAGCCGATGCACACTTAAGGTTAAAACGGAACAGCGTAGTTTTAAACAGAATTCACTTTTTCGTACAACGCGTTTCGCCATGATGCGGCGGATCTACTAAAAAATTAAGTGGAGGAGTAAATTATTTCCCTTTCTGTTATGAACATATACAATCTCCTTGAAGGGAGGCTTGAAAACATAAACGGTAAATCTGGGCAGAGATGATAACTAAGTATAAACGTTTAATTTCATATTATTATACTGAGGTTCCTCCTGAAATAGGCTGTTCCTACAAAGTATTTTTTAAGTTTGAAATGTTTATCTTGTACTTTGTCGAATTCATTGTACTCAAGTAGAATGCATTTTATATAGCACAAGGCCAATGTCCCAGGTTGGCATCCAGCGTCACTTGTATGGCTGGCCAATTTAATTAGAACATTGAGCGTAACTCGTGGAGCTTATTTTGTACAAGGGAAAACGAAATGGATTCTGGTACGCTATTATAGTTTTGCTTGTATGAGGATCATGAAGGAGGGAGGACACCGAGAGCATCAAGTATTTTTCACAACCAATAAAGAATTTCTTTTTTATTTAATATTACAAGGTCTTACAAGTTAAATCATAATGTCGTGAATGACCATGAAAACGTTACCAGAAATACTAGAATACGTATTCTGTTGGTGACGATTCTGATGGGTTGTAATCCTCAAAGTGAATAGATCAGCGGGATAGCTGTAAATGCATGGAAAGCCCATCGATGTGCTCTTACGTGACATTAACGAGTCCATCGCTATAGTGATAGTAGTATTTTGAATTGTGGGCGCATCGACATCATCGAGGTCATTAGCGCTCCATCGCTCTTTTCAGAAAACTATGCGGATGGTGTAAAAAGCTGTTGTGACTGTTCATTTCCTTTGTGAAACACGCTAGAAAATAAGGAATAGAGTTCATCAGAATCCTTGTGAGTTAGAAAGAATGCAAGTTAAAAAAAACTGGATCACAGTTTTTTTTGGTTCAAATATTAATATTTTGTGCATCTCAAATACACGATCTACTCGAGGCAAGAGTACTCGTCCTCCAGGCAGTACTGCTCTATCAAAGGAAGTTCCCCGTCTCATTTCATTGTTATCCAATGACATAATGATTCATACTTAGGACACGAGAAAGTCTTTTTTTCGCATAATTTGAAGAAATGATTGAAGAAAGATTAGAAGGCAAGGAGAATGCAGGGCCAAAAGTGGGGAGCAGATGGATAAAATATATTAAAGTTTGCGGACTATATGGTAAATATTGCTGAGGATCCTAAGAAAATAAAACTTTAGTGGACAGAATTAACACAGGCTGCGAAAGATATGAAAAAAATAACAAAGGAAAAAACCAAGCGTGAGTATAGGAGAAGAGAGGAAAGAATAGTATTAACGAGACGGAAAGGATATCGAACAATTGGGGAGGTCTTGGGAGTCTAGTGAAAAGTAATTTGAAATCCGATTATGAAATTAAAGACAGAGGAAGAATAGAAAAGACAATTAGTTGATTAGGTTGTTGGCAGGGAAGACGGATATGAAATTGAGGAAAATAATCACATAATCCAATGTTAAAGTGTGTTTTGTATAGGTTAGAAACATGGGAGATCAGTAAAGGGACAGAAAATGAATACTTAGAAGGGTTTGAAACTTAATTCTGGATAAATATAGAAAGAATAAATTGGAGTGGTAAAGTAAACAATGAAGAGAGGATAGATTACTGATGAAATCATTAAAAACCAGCAGCGTAACTGGATTGGTAACTTTTTATGGAATAACGAACTGTTGCATAAATCATTAGAGAAAGCGGTGGAGGGAAAGACACAAAGTGGACGAAGGGGAGAAAAACTTAGGACGAGTTAGAAGGAAGAGAAGGTCAAGTAGAACTCAAGAAGATGACTTTGGAAAGAAGAAATTTTTAAATTTTATTGACCCCCAAGGGCCTGGAGTAGGAAAACCCGTTGATGGTGTAAATGTAGTTATGGAAAATTGAAAATAGAAAAAGTAAACGAAAGAAAAAATTTTTTATTTATAAGATTATGAGACCAAATGATTCAAAATTTGTTTCTTTGGTGTTTGTGCTTAATTAATTTAATTAAGTTCATCCTAATTAAACTTAATTAGGATGCCAGTGGTTTACAAATACCAGATTGTTTGTATCACAACGAAATCGTGTGATAACATTCGGAGTCAACAGAAAACCATGACCGTCAACAGAAGACCATGAGTTTTACATACCCATGACCGTCATCAAATACGTTACTAGCGAGGTGGAAATATTGAACATTCTACTCTCAAACGGATTTCTTAGAATAAAATAATTCATAATATAAAGCAGAAGTTTCAAGGAAATCCACCACTGAAAGATATAGCCACCCAAAAAATGTCTGCTGGCACAAATGCCTATATTTCATTTCATATTCGCCATTGGTTATTTCGCCGAATATTATATTTAGAATTTATTCGTACCCTCCGGCAGCATGCCATTATTTTCAAGCAATCTATTTTAATTACATCGTTTTCAATCACCTGTTTCTCATGCTTTATCCATGGCTTGCCTTTATAGTTCTTTCCTCCTAGGACCTTTTTCAACGCAGTCTTTGCTGAAATTTCATACCACCAGGTCTGATTTCGGAAATGTGCTTAACCGCCATAAAGACACTTCCTTCGCTTCTATTTTATAAATCTCTCTATAAATTCTGGAGCCTATCCGGAAAATTTCCTCCTTTGTGACCTCCCGCGATAACCAGCTCTAGGTTCCTATAATGTTATTGACATACACTCATAAGAAGAATACTTGGTAAATGTAATGAGAAGGTAAAATGGCACTGCTGTTTCACACTCGTTAGGCCGCACCTAGGGTATGCTACTAGCGTCTGGGAACCTCCTAAGGCTGACGTAGTGGTGGATTTTTTGATGGAGTGTAACGTAGAGTAGCTAGGTTTGCAAAAGATTGTTATGATCAAAGTAGCAGTAAAATTATGCTACTGGAGGGCTTAGGTTGGGAACCGCTAGTATGTAGCTATGAGGAGATCACTTTAGCGAAGAGGTTACTGACACGTTGCAAGCACCATATTACTACGATATTCAGACCAAAAACATAAAATCAGAGAGAGAAAGAGACAGAGAGAGAGAAAGACGATAGAACTGATAGATTTCAAATGTAATTTTTTCCTTGTGCGATTAAAAAGAACAGAATAGGTATGGTCATAGTCGTGATGTGAGTGATTAGGTGGATAGGTAGCGCGTGTGCTCGTAAGAATGCATGCTTGGTGTTCAATCACCCCCTTCCACATGCCCTTGCTGCGTTTTGCAGGGTGTTGCGTTGGTATATGTTTCCCCTATAAAAATAAAATAACCAAAATAAATGCTATTTAAGAAGCAACTACAACTTTAGCCCACTCACTTTGTCCCCTATCCGACTAGAAAATTCCCACGACTTTCTCCACGTGGCTTCGAATTATATAGTGTAGGGATTCAGATTAGGATACAACGATGCATCAAAAAGGATAGTTAAATTATATGAGAGTCGATTATTGCGCTCTAGTTCTTGCTTTGAAAGACTGCCTTTCCACCAGATCAAGCACCGGAACGTATTTCTCGTAGGATTTTTGTCTCTCTAAGAGGCATCAGCGAAAGAAAATTGTTTCAATTCTCTCAGCAGAGCCGCGCCGAATAGCAACTGATGGTTTACCATGCCCCCGCAAAGAACTGCATGCTCCCTTGAATACATACAGGATTCGCCGAGTTCAGTATGTTTGACATTTTTTAGGTTTCATTTCATAATTCATGACGGGCAATACTCGCTTTTGTTAGAATTGAAAAAGTGACGTTCCGAATATTATGTAAATTCTCCATCCCAAAAATGTTAAACGGTACATATATACTTTATATAGTCTTTTTTAAAGTATCTAGTTAATTCCTCCACCATCCCATTCCCATTATGAGGAGTTACAGTTGTATTCATGTGAGATTGGATTTTTATAAGAATTCAACAGTCATTCCCAGAGGAATTCATTTAACATTATTGCCCTGATTCCATTTTCTACGTTAAAAGATCGAAGATCTTCCTGAAACTTCGGTTGCTTTTGTATTCCCAAAAATAAATATTTTTTTTGGTTTTATAGAATCTAGCGGACCAAAATGATCTTGTTAAAAGTATTTATTAGTTGAATGATGAACGTCTTAAACTCACTCATTACAATGACTGAAAGAGAGAAAGTTTGTGTTTGAAATATACGAAAAAGACCTTTTGAAACCTTATGAACCCCACCTCCAAAACTCAACTGTATGTCCATGCATGAACCGGGCGGTCCTTACTTTCTTCTTCACACTCATATAATATAAGGACAGTACAAAGGTGCATGAACAAAGGTGATGAAAGTTGATGAATGATGAAAGTTCATTGTTCATTGATATACGGGTGATCAAAAATAGGTTTTTCGTAATTCGCAATCAAAGATTTTTTGAAGCCCGGGTCTCAAGGAAGAAGTCATAAAACAGTAAGCCTGTATTGATCTCATATTTTTAAGGAAATTATTGCCAAGGATATATATTCTTAAAGCAATAGTTCCTCATTCTCAAATAGAAGGTGTACTTTTTTTATAATATTACAGATATGACATTGGAGGTTATATAGAAGCATCAAAAGGCGGACGCTAATATCTGATTAGAAATGCGGATGTTATGGTTTTTTGAGATAAAAAGATTTCCTTGCATTGAGAGCTTAAAAATTATCTTTGGTGGAGCCTATTCTGTTGTTAGTAATCCAATGTCTAGTTTTACAGTAAATTTTTTCCAGCTATTGACATTCGGCGTTACGCAGAAACTTTTACGTAGCTCCCGCCAAAAGGAGGTTAGTTTTAATGAAATAAATACTTGTAGTATAGTACCAATCGACCTATAGATTATTAAAAAAACCAGCAGTTTCTTTTGTGGTATGCTAAAGGAACTTAGGAGACGTTAAGGTAACTTGGGCGAAGGGATGTAACCTTTCGTAAGAAAAATAATTCAGTTTAAATAATCGTTTAAATAATTCAGTTTTAATAATAAAATTACGAACCAGCAGTCCTGCTTAATCTACTGCATTTTAACCTTTGGTTGCTATATATTTCTTTCGTGCCTCAAACCATCAACACCACGATTGATATTGGACTTATTGATTGAAAATTATCACAGTTGGATAGGTGAATACATTAAATGGCAGTGTGATAATTTGATTAACGGCAACCATAAAGTCATAATATAATGCAGTGAATTTTTCTCTCACTTATCCTCCCGGCCTTCCCAGTCTACCAGAACTTGAGGAGTTCACCTATGTGTGCGGGAAAGTGTCGATATTTCGATTGTCCTTGAGATGTACGCTAGCGTTATCATCATATAATTTTGAAAGCTTTCCGGTCGTGAATACAAATGAATTTTCCTCTGAGAGTTCGCACCTTGATTGTAGAAGAGATTTATAACATGTTCGGACCCTTATGGCTTCGCTCCCCTTAGGCATTCTTTTTCGGAAGCCTGAGTTTTGATTACGAAAGTTGGGTGTTAAAGGTGTTCTTAAGGACATCGGCTTATTAGGATTTATCAGAACCTGGCCCATTGTGGAATGGTTGGAAGGAAGGACTTCCAAGTCGGGAGAAACCATAGCAATAACAGACGGGTTGACGAGCCTCATGATAAAATCCCTCTCAACCCTCATTCAAATTTCATTCCGGTGAGGTACATTGTGCTACTTCGTGCCACGCTCGGGATTTAAAAAAAAATCAACTGTTTTAATTGGGCGAATTTATTGCAAAACAATATAAATGAATTCACAGAAACTCTATACTCATTTTCTACGTTTTAAAAGTAACGAATCTGGAGGAAGTAAGTCTTTTGGTTGGGGGATGTATGAAATTCAGAAAATAAAATTTCCCGTTCGCGACCCATGGTTATTAAGGTGGTTTGAGTGAATCATTTAGTTACTAGAAAGGTTTGAATTTAGATTTACAAGCAAGGCAGCTACAAAGTTCACTGTGGAGGCCGTCACTTGGTGGATTCCATGATAGAGTGATGGTTTTTTAATAACTATTATATTTCCACAAAAGATACAAAATACGACCGGTTTCGGCGATGATCGCCTGAAGATGTTGCATTGTGACGAAACCTGGGTCGTCTAGAAAATATATTTTAATGTGGAATTTCAAAGTTTGTGTCTCATTTAATCATGAAGCAGTTCCACGAAGTCACGCCGGAAACTATTTCCTATATCTTTTCTTGGTTTCATAGTTTATTACTTGGTTTCATAGTTTCGTTTTATACTCATAATACTTTTTTGGAGTTATCATGTAATTGTTAGTTTAAATGCAAGTTGCTTTTATATTTGAAAAATAAGCACTCATTACTCAATTCTAGTTAATATGAAACATTTTTGCATTACATATATCAAAACTCAAACTAATGTCTTTATTAGTTTTAATCCGTATCCTATAAGCAAGTCTCCTCTTCCAAGGGTTGCCGACTGATGGCATATGTATGTAATTCTCCATTTAGTATATTATTATTTTTCATCGTCTATTTACAGAGGGATCACTTTATGATTAAATTATTCTATTAGTGCATTATTAAAATAAAATAACCTATTTTTACTTGAGAAATAAGGATGTAGGCGATAACATAGCTTTTATGACCGGGTTGTATTAGAATCTATTAAACGAACAATTTTCCCAAATCATGGACAATGAATGTGTTTGGAAATTATATAAGATTCTTTAGCGTTTCTTCGGCGAAGACTAAGGAACAAAACAGTAAACCATTAAAAGAAATATTTAAATATTAAGGGGGGGGGGGACTTAAAATTTTACAGAGCTTACAGGAAAAGAAGAAGATATAATACGTAAAATGGAAACGTTTGTATCAATCTGGCCAATCGGGAAACGTGGGTGGGGCTATGTCACAAGCGCAGAACCCGCTTTTAGATGCAATCGGATATTTTACGTAGCAGTCCAGGATTCTTTACACCCTTGAATGTAATACCCCACAGATTTTTAGTTATAAGCTTTTTTCTTCAGTTCTCCCTTTTTGTTTTTCCTTTTATATTGTTTCATCATTCATTTACCTAGTGGGGCAGCTGTTCCTCCCACCCTCCACCCCGTCCCGCCTGACGACACCTATGGTTGGAATGACAGCCGAGTCATTTGTGGATTAAATACTGATTGTGGATATCGAGGACCCTCATATCGCTTTATAGTATGGCGATATTAATAATAGAAAACAATACATTGACTTATATTTGTAAAATTAATATTCCACTTTGTTCGGAATGTAGTGAGATGAAAATAAAAACTGGAAAGATTTTGGTGAATGGATTGGGCGAAAATATTATATTTACTACTCACGTAATTTTCCTTTTCACATGATTTTTCCCCCTAGTTCATAAAAGAAATATTTTTAAATTAGGTTGTTTTCGCGTATTTCCTCCCTTCCCAACCGATTAGGAAATCCCATATCGTTGACAAAGTTCAGTGGGTTCTCAAAATTAAAAAAAACCGTCCCAACGTAGCCGTGTAGAAAATTGCTACGAAAAATCATTTGATATTCCTACAGTTTGACCACAGGCTACTCCAATATTGTCCAGGATTTCTAGTCAGGTACACTATCAAGCTGTACTTATCCGCGTATTTTCGCTGGGTATTGTAAGAACCATATGTTCCCCGTCTACGAACTAAATTGTATCATCAGGTAAGCAATTCAAGCTCGACAAATCACAGTCGCCACTATATTCGTATACCAATAATTTGTCGGTGTAAGGGCAAAAAATTATTCTCTGATAATCAAACTCAAGTTCCAAGCTCACTCTGCATCACAGTCACGTTGACGAGTATGAGTCGTTTGTGACCAGTTTAGGCATCACTTGCGTCATCTCACAACTCGGACATCATGATTTACGGAGAAGCACCTGTGTTCACCTGGGAACTTTAAGCAAAGCTCCGATTAGGTTTTTCTTTCAGAATTCTTCGAGTTATCGTTTTATTTTTTAAAAGTTCATTCTGGGAAGAGATATTTTCATCTGATTGAAGAAGCTGGGAATAAATGGTTACTTTTTGGTAAGTACACTCTTTTGAGCGAAGCAATTAAATTATGTCTTTTAAGAGAAAGTTAAATATTATACACAATTCTGAACGTGCTCTTTGTGTTCGCAGGGCTGTTTCGCGTTTGAATAATAATGAATGCCATAACAATATGCATTATTATGTACAAAATTAGATTGATTTGAGTATACTAATTATATAATTATCATATTTCCGGTCATAAATAGCAACAGTAAACAATGATTCGAGTGTTTTCTGGTATCTACCGCGTTGGCTGACTCTTGACGGACGACAGTTTCACCGGCAGTTCCGCAGGGGCATCCTCAGGTCCCATGTGATTGTTGCACAGAATTTTCCATAATGTATAGGGTTAGTCTGAGACGCTCTGATTGGCCGCAGGGTCCGCTGTGTTGTCATTAACCGTATTTAGAAAAGTTTTTACGTCAAGGAGACAGAGCAGCCATCTTCTCTGCTGAAATCTTCAAGGGTCTTGGCGATTTCTATTACCTCTCTCCTATTGCCTCCTTCTCGATCAAGTGAGGCAATGCTGGGATGGGGAGGAAGGGTGCTTGTTGGTTTTGCTGCGCGGCTTAGAGTAAAGACGGGTGGTGAAATATAAGTTCAATACACAGTTGAATCAGCTGATGTTCTAATGATTTTCATTTGATCGAGTGTGTCCATTTTTAGTCTTTTGTACAAAATCACTGGTGTGGTTGCAATCTATTAAATGTTTAATTAAAAGAGTTGAGGAGAAACCTCTTAAAAAAACTGAAAGATTCTCTGATATCAGAGTTTAGCGACATTCCGACCGGTATTCCTGGTGTACAGGTCATTGCAGTCTTTGCATTTGAGTTTTTACGTAGATGCATGGTTTCTGAGCAATGGTTTAGTTTTGACAAGAACCACAAGACAGGGATCTCAAGAATTAAAGTTCTGTATTCCCAGGAAATGTTTTGAAATGGCTTCTGGTTTTACAACAAGACTAAAATGATTTTTGTGTCGTTTTATTTTTATGGTTGCAGCTTCGATTCACCCTTACACCTAAAAATCTTAATATCAGTTTAAACATTGGACAGATGTCTGGTGTTTGGAGCCAAAAAACGCCAAATCGGTTCCATCGGCCGGAAAGGTCATGGTATCCATGTTTTATGATGCAGCAGGAGTTTAGATTATTATATTGTAAAATATGTAACAATCAGCGTGAAAGATTATCCAAATCTTTCAGCAAAACTATAAAAATTCACGAGAAATTACCACATTTGGTGAAAAATCTTTTTTATTCAAGAAAATTTTCAGGACAACATTTCCACAAACGTTTTGGGAGAATTGAGAAATCCGCACAATGAATTTTGGAATATCTACCCTTTCCCATATTTTAAACGCTCTGACATTTATCTCCTCCCAAAACTTAAACTCTATCCAGGTGGTCTTAGAATGAAAAGGATATTGCAGCTGTAGAGGGGTATTTTGAAGAGCTTATGTGAAATTACTTCAAAGGTGAGGTAATAACGCCAAAATACCATAGAAATAATCGTATGAAATCAAGGAAAAATAATGCAGAAAGTAAAAAAAAGAACTCGAAGTGAAAACATTGTGTTTCAATGTTCGGCCTAGAACTTTTTTGACCACTCTCGTAAAAGGGTGCACCGTGAAAATATATATGGTTGAGAAGTGTGCTGATTCGTGTGAAAGGTTGGGATGCAAGTCATTAAATTACTCAACTAGATGTTAAGTACTTTGTCAGCAATCTGTTAGTATTTTTATAATTATGAAAATACTAATATTAGCTAAGGTTTTTGATTGAATAGTAAACATATGGATAAAATAACCTATGCGGTCTATAAATCGGAAGCAACATAGTAAAAACTAAATAGTCTATACCAGTAACTGCAATTTTTTTAGGAGAAAAGGACCGAGAAATAACAAAAAATCCATCGAAATTATGAAAAATTATTTAATTAATAATGACCAGTATTTTTTATTAACGTGACGTATTTATATATCTTACTGTTGCGTACGTAAATTTTTAACAAGTGAAAAGTTTTCCTCGCTGTCTGTAGTCGCTAATGTCCAAACATACAGTGACATAAATTGATATTAAAAATAAAATAAAATGTGTTTACTGCCAACGGAAAAACGTGACTAGCTTCATAAAGTATTCTGGGGATATTCACCATTAAGTCACGCAAGATATTCATGAGATACTTCTTGCACGGCATCAATTACGTATTTCAGTTGAAGGGCGGTGCACCGTTCCGCTTCCTTCGGCTGTTCGTAGCTCTTTCTCATCATTAGTTCCGTCATAACCTGGCATACTCTTCTTCATCTCCTTCCCCTCGCCCTCCGAGTTTTTCCATATAATATTATTTTCTGTAAAAAAAAGGTCATATTTTGCCATTTGATTGAAATTTCATGTAAATCAGAGCGGACTTTTCATTCCAGTTATTGCTTCCAGTTACTCCATTGCTTCAATAAATATCAAATCCAGAAAACCGTTACCTTTTACGATAAATCCAAACTCCGATACTCATGAATTTAAAAAATTACAAATACATTGCAAATTCACATTTTTATTAAACTCACGACCCGGGTTTCACTACATCGTGGCATCATCAGGCAATTTCAGTGTATTTGTAATTTTTTAAATTCAAAATGAAAGAATTTCACATAGTTAATTCTGAAACTATCGCTTCGATACTCATATTTAAATATAATGTCAGCGGCACTTTCAAGCATAGATGGCATCTTAGCATCTTAATACTTCTATCGTAGTACCCCATTTTTTTACCGTGACGAAATACCGTGACCTCTTAACCCAGAAAAATATTGATTCCTTCACATATTAAGGTGGTGGCTGGACATTGATTATTTTAATGTTTTTGCCTTACCTGTGGAATTTCCATTGTAGACGAGTTTCCTGTGAATTCGAACTTTTACCTTGGGCCATAGTCTTTCATGAATCTTTTTGGCACGTCCGTAGAAGATCAATATAGACATATTTAACTTTTAAGGAATCATTAAAAAATTCCCTAAATAGACAATATAGTTATTTTTACAGATTTTCTGCGAAGATAGCTTAACATATATCTTTCTTTATATAAATCTCGAGTTTCTGTAGGTTATAAGATTATTTGAAGCTTAAAGTTTGTTGAAACCGGTTTTCTTTTTGACCTCCTTAATGCTCTGTGACTTGACTGTAGAATATCAGGCTTGAGAATATGCTATCGAATAAATAATGATGAAATTAATTCGTTTATTCCTTACTCGCGCATTGTTTGTTTTGCAAACATATCTTATAATGAAATCTGTTAAAATGGAAAATGATTTTCAGATTAGTATTTTGAAGTTCATTTCACGTTAATCTTCTAATTTGAAGTATAAGAGGAGAGTTAATAACAATATGTATATTGTCATTAACTCTCCTCTCTTAGAGCAGCTATAGCTGTGCTAAAATTCCTATGTAAGTTTATAAGTACAATAAAATAGACTTGGGAAATGGAAAATATTAGGTAAAAATTATTACCTGTAGAATTGGTAATAAAATGTTGTAGTCATAACCTAAAATCTAACTAAAAGATAATCAAGTTCATTTGATATTAGTACATACAAATTTAATTATTAGAAATGATAAAATACGACTTTTAATTCAATTCATTGGTATTTAACTCTTACGTCTGCATTTAAAAAATCAGTTTCCAAAATCTGTGAAATGGTATGGAGTCACTGCGGAATGACATAGGCTGTCGCATTTTTAATAACAAAACTCATTTGGAGAACCACGAAGCATTTAAAGATGTATCACAGCATTAAGTGGAAGACATGGCCATCATTTGAACGTGTCGTGACAAACAGCGAAGTATCAGGCGTGATATGATGGAATTTTATCATAGCGTGATGTTGATGCAGTAACATCAAAACCCGGGGGATAATAAAGATTATTTTGTGGAAAATTGCACATTTTAATATTCATTATCTCGTGGCACTTTTACTATTCCGGACATGAATGTGTTACCCTTTAGACGCGGGTTTTTAATGATTTCATCTGGGGAGTTTGCTTAATGTATTTTCTTTCTGGGACTGTATGGATAGATAGTAGATATAATAGTAATTTACCCCATAATATTGTTTATTACTTTTGTGGGATTTATTTTTCATAGAAAAACCATAAGAAATGTAAACCAGCAAGGGTACATGTTGAACCAATTATACCTTCAAGGCATATCGAACCAAGACATGTAGGAATGAGGACTGTTTCTGGGATAATTCGGCTGTCGATCTCTCTCATATTTTTCTTACGCTTGTATAGTTTAAGTACTGTCGAATAAATTCCACTACGTTCTCTAATTGTAAGTCGAAAATAAGCTAATATTCATAAATACAATTGGATAAAATTATCTTGACCAATACGAGTAACTACAGGGTTAAAGAAACAAAGAAAATAGCCTTTATTCTAGAATTTTCGTTACATTCACAGTGCTGCATCCTAGTCATTAATGTCAAAGGCGAGGACCATCAGGAAGAGCCCTTAGATTTATATTCGACGGTGAGATTAAATACAGCATGAAAAAAACAACGGTGACGGACTTGATGGGGAAGAAATATACAAATTTGATGGGGTTCTTTAATGGAAAAATAGAGCGGAGAGTTGCGTCTTAATAATCCTAGGATTGATGGTCGAAAATGGTGATAAAGTTGGAGAAACATAATGCCTTTCATTCAAACTGCGCATTTCGCAGGAGTGAATTTATGGAGTTCCGACGTGATTGACGCGTCATTTTTTTCGTTACGATGTATATAACCCATCCCTGAATAAAAATGTCTCACAGTCACCCGATATCATATGACCTTCCGCCAAAGACCTCTCGGTTCTTCCATATAATTAGTTTCTTTGTAAGGAATCTTGGGCTTTCCCAGGAGATTGAAGTCGTGGGACTTCCCCTCTTGGGTAAGCCTCTTCTCTCTCACCTTTGGTGGACGGAGAAGAGGCTTATCTGCTGGCATGTATCGTTCACTATGCCCTTTTTATAGAGCTATAACCTCGGTTTTAGAAAAAAATATTCATATGTAACGGTAATATATTTTTCAATTCGGAATTATACAAGGTGCCTCATGCGTAACGACTTAGAAACAGTGAAAGTTTTGGGGAGGAAAAAAATATTATTTAAGTGCTATTATGTGACTCCCCAGTTCATCCCTGATCGAATATTTAAAAGCTCTTTTTTTCGTCCTCGAACAAACTGACTTGAACACTTCTGACGGATGTCTCAAATGTTATCAATTATTGATTATTACTAGAATAGGGATATTTACTAAAATTAGGTGCAAATAAATATTTTTCCTATAAAACCCATATTATGATTAAATGTAATTGTGCCATACAATTTTTAGTATTCATTTTCTACCACTACTTTCACAAATGAAATTTTAATAACACTACGTATGACCAATGTTGTGTAAGAAAGAAATATGTTTTATAAAGGAAGTATTCTTGTCTCATGAATGATGAGTTATACATTTATAATGTGGCATTAACGGCTTTTAAATATTGATCGCCAACAATGTTTATCATTCTTAAGATTAGTTTCATTAACTTACTCGTTTGAGTATCGTATTTAATAGCCTCTTCTAATGATCAAAATTTTCCGCTCTGAGATTTTTCATTAATTGTATATTAGTGTCATGTATCACATCGGGGTTTTTCCTTCATATTTATTTTCTTCATTTTTTTATTCTTCACGGTAGTCAACAGAATATTAGTTTGCCTCCAAATTCCATCCATTCTTCTCTAAACTGTTCTAATGAGCATCACCATTAATTTACCGTAGGTTTAATGGAACAAAATTTTTAAAAATTCCCTGCTCCCTTCTTTTTTGTATCAAAGGGTACTGCTTCCCACTTATCCTACATTGTCAGTATGTCACACATTAGATATACATACATCGCCATTAATTATTTCAACCTTTTCAAGTTTACACCGTTAAACACCAAGGCAACTCTCGAGGTTACTTGTATGTTTCAATATTAAACGCGGAATAGAATTTCTATCTCAGTATATTAGACATTATAGTTTTCCTCAAAGATATATTCTCCTCCTGATTTTATGAGCTTCCTTCCTAAGCTTTGCAGCCTTTTATTCCCCCTATATAATTCTAACCTCGTTAATCTTCCGTTGAGTCCTAACCCACTAATATCTCTTCACGCAAGAGTTAGTTCCCCTCACTATGCTAATCACCAGACCACTCAATTATCTGCAGACGGATAGTGAGAAATATTTTTTGTAGAGTTCCATGATCCACCCAGGGTATTGACCCCAATGTATAAAGCCACATTTCCACAAGTCTTATATACCACCTGCTTTGAAAAATACTTTATTTATGTGTTTATTGCTTAGTTCATTTTTTATATTTAAAATTTAGGTAAACACAGAATTAATAACAACAAGGACTACACTCCGTGGGAGGGATAAGGCTGTAAAAAAATGCTTACAGTTGAAATCTAAACTTAATTACATCTAGCTATTTTGGGAGGGAAGCAAAGAAGATAACTACAGGGTATTATTTCATTTTCCTCCCCTGTAAAAAGACAGCAATAACATGTATTAAGTTATAATTAGTCTTTATTTAAGTTAATATGCTACAAGAATGCTTCAAGCATGGTGAGATGGAGATGAAACAGAAAATAACAAAAACTAGGCGCCAATCACAGAAAAAACGGGTTCAAAAATTAAAATGTGAGGTCGATAAAAATGTATTGACTAAACTTATAGAATAATATGATTCCGGTCACCAACTACCAATTAAATTATCTATATAATCGACTACTATGAAAATGCATAGGTACACAAACGCATGGAGGAGAGGGGACATCTTGTAACAGTAGACAGCTAGTCGTTAAAAAATACAACCCCATAATGATGGAGTTAGGTGATGTTAGGTAAACCATTAAATTAATTTAATCATTTACAAATGTAACTACTTTCAACGGTGATAAGCTCTCACCATTCCATCGCCATTCTGACCTCTTTTCCGACCTTGATCATGACTCTCGTACCGTTCTCGTAAGTCTTCCAGAGCTGCTTTCCACTCTCGCGAATCGCCTCAACCTTCTCTACTAATTAGACTTATAAAATATGTGAATTGCACTGATAATGACTGTAGTTGGAAATTTAAAGACGCCAATGAGCCCTGAGGGAAGAGAAACTGTTCCCTTGGGCATAAGTGTACGCATGCGTGAATATGTTTGATTGACAGCCGCGGATAAAATGGTGTAATCAAGTGCCGGAGTTTTATCTGAGACGCGATTGTTGGGTGCAACCAACAGAAAGCGTGCTCGAATTTTTTTCTTCTAGTGCAAGGGAAAAATCTTTTTAAAACATAACTAAGCTTAAATATCTGCGGCAGCGATAAATTTGTGCTGCGGGCCTTGAATGGAGACTTAACTCCAACCATGCCGCTGCATCCTTTCGTTACTTTGACCATTCATGACTATGGTTGTGGGCGGTGAATAATAATGACCTTGGCAAGGATCCAAACGTCTATCGCCGCACTACTACTCGAAGTGTTCGCGGTAGGTCCAGTTGTAAGCACCAATCTGAGAGATCAGTAAGCAATCAGCAGAGAAACGGCGGAAACGTAGAAATCACCCTCAGTTATTACTGAGAAAAAATTCAGCGAACTTTCATCGATCTTCCTGTTCAACCGCGATTGAAATCTAGATACCGGTTGTAACCAAATGGCATTAACTCCGACTTACCACGTGATGAATAAAATGATATATAAACTTCCAGGGATAATTAAGCTTCGTGAAGCGTCTATGTCGTTGTAATAGGTAGCAGTTTTGCGAATATTGCTGACGAAGTTCAAGGGTTTGTGAGTATCCCCCACCATGTCGGAAAATACATTAGCCTGAGGTTTTAACATTTTTTGCAGTTTCTTACATATCAACAATTCACAAACCCTGATGGACTGTTGTGCAAGATCGTAATAGAAGAGGTACCCTTAATCTGTCGTTCTGGTGTTTGGCAGGAGGGGAAAAATTTGACTTATCCGCAACTTCCATAATTTATTTGTTTGTAACTCTTGGACAGGTCATATTCCAACATGGTAGAGAAGAAAAATCTGGGTGTAATACAGATTTGAATCTCTAATTAACATTCTACTCCTGAAGGACGGACTTGTTGACTTCAATAATATTTCGAGTCACATGAAAAAAAGTCTTCAAACTTCGTCTGCTTGTTAGTTAAAAATTACTATATTTGCAGTCCATGTGATGAAAGGGAAAAAAATTAACATATGAGTGATATGTGTTTGACTTTCCTGGCATTATATTCACTAATAATTCACTACCGGGCACGTTTATTGTGTTCTTATGAAACGGTCAGAGCTCACTTTCGAGGACCCATAAGTTAGTGCATATTCCACGTTCTCAAGTAGCAATCATATCCAAATATCATAAATGACCAAAATGAGAAAGTGAAAACTATACAATTTATACTATTGGTATTTATACTTATATCATTTCATTGGTACGGGGTTATAAGAAACAATGATTTCTTGATCAACTATAACATTATACCATTTTCTCTGCTTGAATATATGGTAAAATATTATGGTCCAATAATTGGTTAAATTAGGGTGGTTCACAGCAAAAAATCTCGTTTATTCCTTAAACTGCATTTAATTTCAACCCGCAATGCTTGCTTTTATGATATCTTATAAAGGGCAACGAGATATGTTGTGACGATTTAATAGGAATTATATTTTTCTCAATACGTTTTGAGCTAACAATGACCTTATTAATTGTGACTCTAAAACCCCATTTTTTATAGTTTTAAGGTTATCACCAGACATTTCAAACAACTATTTATGATAGGTGAAAAAAATAAGATAAAAGATTCAGTCTTGCAAATTCTTGCAAAGTCTTGCAAATTAGAGATAAATGCGCAATAAAAATTCCATTAATTATGACATATATTGTAAAAAATTATAAATTTAAAAATAGTGGATCTCTACACAAATCATTGTGTTAACAATTTCCGAGGAGTAGTTTTCCATCATAAAAAATAACAGTGATAATCAATAAGCAACAGAGCTAATAAATAATATAGTAGGTTAAATATACTTCATGTAACTCATTCTTAAAATATACTGTACTGGTGACATCCAATTTCATGATGATTTTCGAAACATTGACACGCTGTCTTTGAAGTTCTAAAAATCGCAGAACGTTTAATTCTCCCCTGAAATCGTGGTAAATATTAAAGTATCTTGGAGGAAAAAATTCAGTAAAAAGGAGTTCAATTCTGAACTGTATTACATTTTTCACTCTTAAAAAGGGAGTTAAATTACTATTTTCTTGAATATTTTCTTACAATGACCTGAATCCAGCTATACATTCGGCAAACAAGCAAATAAAAAATATATTCACTGTGATTTTCTAAAAGATTATAAAAAGTAATACTAAATAATTATTTGATACGAGATTTACGTTATCTCCGCTTTTGGTATTATCCAAATTATCGGCACTTCTTTCATGAACTGAAATTACCCTCCGTGAACATGAAAATATTCTTGGGAGCAACTATTTTCCTAACCATAGTGCTATTGCTGAATCGACCGCTCAGGAACTATTTGCATTCATTTTACACTGCTCTCCCACTGAGAATATTCTAGGAAAAGATTATTTACCTCAAAGCAGTACGAAACACAAGAAATTTTATTACGTTTGCCAAAAGAAAGCACCTTGCCCTTTCGGCGCCTTTGGTGACCTGGAAGGTGTGGAATGGGACAGGCAACAGAAAGGAATGATTAGTTTAACGAAAACAAAAACACAAGTTTGGCGATAAAATCTCTACCAAACAACTTGGGTTCGTGGGATGTGGTTCCTCAAGTCCCTGAGGTTCTCCGGCGGTTGAGGTCAACGGATTCAAACTCTCCCGCGGAATTCGGGAAATGTTTGATAAATACAAAACAGGATAACAAGATGTGGCAACAATGCGAAGGACCTTGAATCCCTTTTCTTTTGCTTTTCGAAGCTCGAAATTATCTCTCACTCTCTCTCTCTCTCTATATATATATATAATATCTATATTCTATATATATATATGTGATTTTGTTGTCTCGAGGGATTTGGCCAATTGATTGATTGATAATTGGCCAAAT
>WURS02070755.1:0-10433 GCA_011762765.2 Rhinocypha anisoptera | reverse complement strand
AAGATTACAGTTGACGGCAGCACTGTTGCATTTGGAGTAACTGCGCGGGAAATTAAAAAAGTCACTGACTTATCATAACGCCCTCGTATTAAAAGAGAGCTCACGTGGAGAATCGTACGCGTCGGGAAAACCAGTTGGATCGGGTAAACCATTTGACTCGACGTATTTTTTTCGGATAGGCAATAGAAAGGAAAGGTCCCACCAGGAGAAGGAAGAGGGGAGAAATACGCAGTCCTAATATAGGGGGGGACATTACAGGGAAGAGGCATCGAGGCGCCGCGAGGGGGCAAAGGGGGGGATAGGGAAGGGCTGCAGTCAGCCAGTCTTCGGATTGAAGGACTAATGAAATCCCCACATCGTCCCGCTTCGCCTAAAATCGTCCAATCTCAACTTCCCAAGCACAGCTTCCCTCTTGAGCCCACCCCTTCTCTTCTCCCCCTTTTGAATTTCCCTTCTTCCTTCCCACTCCCCCAGTTCATCCCGCCCACACTCTCCCGTCACCCACCTCCCCTCTCCCTGCCTCCTCCTTCCCCAGTCTTTGCGAGGCGTAACAGGAAACATACGTCTCATCTACATCTACATAATACCCTGCAAACCGCCACAAGGACGTGTGGCAGTGGGTGAGTCATCACCATCCATTCACATGCATTCTCAATGCAACATGATACAAGTAATGCATTACGCACAAAAAGAAGAAACTATTTTTCAAAACCTAATAAGAGAACTATAAAACATGCTGGACAATGTCAGACCGCACACAACAAGCATACACAACGACTAAAAACTTTTCCAATATGCTTGTAACACTGCTGCGTTGGTCATAACAACCCTTCACAAATCTAGCTGCCCTACACTGCACTCGATCCAATTCCAACACTAATCCTGTCTCATGAATGAAAAATAAAAGTGTTCGGCCTTTCTTCCTAAGTTCACGGTGGCTGGTAATACGAGGCGTATTTTTTAAAGTAAGTACCGTTTTCACACGAAAAAGAAAAGCATATACTGTTCTTAACAATGTGAAGCCTTTCGCGGCGTGAAAGTCGTGAAGGCTGCAATTTTCCGGTATTCACCGCGTCTTATAAAATCTGTTTTGTCAACGGTTTCGCCAAGATTTCACTTGGGAGTCTTCAGGTCGAAGTGAAAACCAAACGGTTCCACCTTTCATCCGTCAAGGAACAGGTTTGGTCGGAGCCTGGGCATAAGATTAATTGGGAAGAAACCAACTTGATCTCAAAAGAGTCACGTTACTACCACAGACTGATACGTGAGGCTATCGAAATAGCAAGACACCCTGCTACCGGCTCAACAATGCCTGGTAACGGATTTTTTCAAAATCGGCCAATCAGAGAGCAGCAAGCAGCCTATAAGGATTGCCAAAATCGACACTTCGTCCTGAAAACGCCAAGTGCAATCTTGTCGAAACCGTTGTCAAAGCAGATTTTATACGCTGTGAATACCCGAATAATGCAGCCTTCATGTTCTTAACAATTTTATTTTTACATGAAAACCTGTACGTTACTCTACATTTCTACATATTTTCCACTAATCTATGAGACAATTTTCGTATCGTACAACCGGTTTTTAGAATCCCATCCTCATAGAAGACTGTCCCCTTATTTGACAACCACCGCAACACGGACCTTTCGATGATTTAAGCGTTCGGTAACAATTTATTCAACTTTTGTGGCATGCAAAGAGAAAACATTATGGGCGATAGAATGATACGGAAATTGGTTAGAGCTTTGAAAGATGACCACACGAATGTTCACGAAAAGGAAAGAAGTGGGCGATCACCAGACATTAATGAAGATTTGGTGCGCGGAAAGTTGTTTAAGTGAAGTACAAGAGAACAAAGACGCTTTATGATCTCTTCCTTAGCTGATGAATTCCCTCTAGTTTCAAGAAGTGTTTTCTCTGTGAAAGTCTGACCGAACGAGGAAGAAAACTTCATCACAGGCCTCACTTTTTTTATAAGGGCTTGGTCATATATAACGCATTGATCCTGAAATAAAATCTTGTATACGTATTGACAGATTTAAAATTAAATTGAAAGAATGGGTATTGTCCAGATGAGACTTGGATTATGCTTAATTAGGGAAATGGAGATGAAATAGCAGCATATAAAGAGGATGGTTGCGACGGCGATGTCCGTACTCGGCCTTCTTTATCGACACACCGACATAAGAGACCCTACTACCCTCAGAACTGTGTTTTTCGGATGTGCCCTCCGCGTCCTAGAATACTGTTCCCCGTTCTGGTCGACCGCCTGCCCCACAAACCTATCATTATTCATGTCATGGCAACGCCTCCCTCAAAAATTCATCAAGGGAACTCGTTATCACCTCCATCGGAATTTCTCACCTCTCCCACCGGCGAGCAGTCCTAGACATGAAATTTCTCTATAGCATCCTCAACAGATCTCTCCGAACCGATGGCTAACTTCCTCTATTTTCCATCCGCGTTCCTTCACGTTCCACCAGTAACCATAGTCCTCTTCAAACCCCTAAATTCCTTCTTTCCATTTCACAGCGATCTCTTTTCCACCGAGCCCCCACAGACTTTAATTACCTTGCCACTCAGTTTCTCTCCTTGGACCTATCTTTGTCGAAAACCGTTTTCCAATCCTTCCTTAAAGGCAACCTCCTGATTAGATTTCCCCCACAACACATATACTCCCTTAATTTTACCTAATCCTCCAAGTCATTTGTAAATATTTCTATAATGTATTATTTCTGTTGAATAATTTTTTGTTGTTTATTATTATTCCTGTTTTTATTTATTGTATTTATACAGCCATTTTAAGAGGCCTTTTTGCTGTTTTTGGGTGTTCTAATATAAATAAATAAAATACTTTTTTTGTATTATAAGTGGAATATTTGATATTGAAATCTTATATATTTTGTACTGAAAAAGTAACGGAACATGTTATTTTGAATAGCTTTCGCTAACTAAAGATTATTATTATTATAAACCCCTCTTCATCCGTACTTCCTTCCAACCAGCATCGTTCTATCTTAATTCAATATTTTTCCATCCTCGCTTATCCTACATCCCCAGAATCCGGTCTTCGTCAGATGCCCCTATGTTCTGCACATCCTTCCATTATTCCCAGCAATTGTTTGTTTATTTTCCTCCCCGTCCACTTTAACTTCTCCATCCTCCGCCACACCCACATCTCAATGACCTTCAACTCGTCCTCCTTCCTCCAGCACCGGGCTTCCGGATCATACCACGCCACTCCCTATACAAGGGACATCACTGACCTTTTCTTCTCGTCTTTATTTGATGTTCTTGTCATCAATTCTTTTCTTTTCACGGACGATTCATTTCCCGGCGGATCTCTTTTTCTACTGTCTCCTTCGCCATGTCCCTTATATTCATACATTTTATCCCGAAGCCAAATGAAGAAATGACAGAAGTAACGACGTGTGCGTGTATCCTGTCAAGCTCACCTGTTTTGTTTTCTCACAACAGCCTATGGAGACGTATTATTACGGGCCATTGCACTCCTTTCGCCGGTTAGAAATTCCACTCCGACATACTCACGTATTTGCTTCTTTCAGAAGGCATGTTATATTATTTTTGTTGTCTTATTGTACGAGGTGCATTAAAGTTGTATGACCTCCAATTTTTTTCTCCGGACTGGAAACAGATAGAAACATGCGGTTTGTTTTAAATTGAGCGGACACTCTTTGTCAATGCGTGACAGAGATGGCAGCACTGTACTACAGACAGAACCTCTAGCGGCAGCCGCGATAATAGAACTGTTTTCGATACTTAAAATGTCGACGTTTTCGTTACATGACCAGCGTGTAACGAAAACGGTGCCAGAATTCCTGGTGTGACACCGATTGAAATTCATCACCAGTTGAAGGAGACATGTGGTGATTGAGTCATGGATTCGTCGAAAGTGCGTTCATGGGTGCGACAGTTTAAAGATACCAGAACATCATGTGAAAACGAACCAAAACAATCTCGGCCTCGCACACCAACAACGTCACAGCGTTTTTCCAGAGGTCAAAACAGACTCCTAAAGAAGTCTTCACCGCGGCCATAGAATCATGGCGTCGACGTAGCGAAAAATGTGTACGGCTGCATGGAGATTAAGTGTAGAAATAACACAAGTTCCATTGTTTTTAAGGTGAATAATTAGTTATAAAAAATTGAAGGCCTTATAACTTGAATGAAGCTCGTATTACTGCTGGCAGAAGGCATGTTATGTCATCGTCCGTGCTGTAAATTGGATGTTATAAGGAAGAATCAGTAATTGGTGCACGGCTATGCTAAATGTATGGCTAGAGGTTTTGTACAAAGCTATATTTTCTTTTAGTTGAATTTAGACAATTCGTATCTATTCTCCATCCTCTATGCGCGTTCAGGTGTACGAGGTCTGTTAAAAAAAATACGCGGACTTCTGAATTGCGGGGCTCCAGGGGAATCCGCTTGCCGTCGCTAGATTTGTTCTGCTCAGCTGATGATAATATCGTTTTCCGATTTCAGATACCTTCATTTGTTGATTATCAATGCGGTTTTTAATGAAGTGAGATTTTTTCGTTTGTCGGATTTCAGCTCGAATGGCCTGAGGAACAACGACTTGCTCTGAAATTTTGTGTTAAACTTGGAAAATCTGTGACTGAGACATTTACCTTTCTCAACACGGCTTACGGTGAAGTTGCTACGAAGCGTACGGAATGTTTCAAGTGGCATGAACATTTTAAGGATGGTCGACAGTCGATTGAAGACGATGAGCGTCTTGGACGTCCCTGGTGAGACCAAATCGACTTCTGACCATCAGGGAGCTTGCTGAAGAGTATGGGATATCAGTCGGATCTTGTTACGAGATTTCGACCGGAAAGTTGAAGATGCACCTTGTTGCTGCGAAATTTGTGCCACGCCTAATGACGGACGACCAAAAGGCCGATCGCTTCCAGGTTTGATCGTTTAGAAGCAGATGAAAGCTTCTTGTCGAGGATTATAAAAGGCGGTGGATCATGGGTTTACGGTCCTTTCTCCTTGTGACTATTTCTTGTTCCCTAAACTCAGAAGACCCTCGAAAGGAAGAAGATTTGAGACCATTCCCGAGATTAAGGCAAATGCGACGAAGGAGGTGAAGGACATCCCAAAAGAAGCGTGCCAGGTCTGTTTCAACGAGTGGGAACACCGTTTGGATAAGTGTGTGTGGGTTGGGGAGGAGATTACTTTGAAGGGAATCCAGACATATAACTTATAAATAAATTACATTTTGTTTTTATGACGTCAGTCCGCGTATTTTTTGAACATACCAAGTATGCATCAAAACATTGGTCACAAAAAATGACCCGATATCAAGGAGTGCTGTTGAACTCAAAATAGTGTTTGTGTTAAAGCTTCAAAATGTCGTGTTATTAATTGAAAAACGGAATGATATGAATTCATTCTTCACAAGAAAAATTTTATAGGTAAAATTTTGAAAAACTTTGTTCGAAAGCGGCTTGCACTTTTTCAACTGAAGTTCAATAATAAGTGACAAAAATGGTGACACCCTAACATTCTGGGTGTATTTACTAGTTCCTATATCTCTCTAGTTTTTTCCGGTTAAAATTGTGAAAAAAGTGTAATATGCCAAATTCCATATTCTAATAAATTTATTTCTGATGTAAGATCCCATATAATTTACTCATGGATCACACAATGGGTAATGAGTAATTTGAAAAACATAATAATACCCTAATTATATGCCATAACAACACCGTAGAGGTGTATGATCTGGTGTTTTCCCGGCGAATAATCTGGGTGAAACTCGAGAGCTTTTCACACCACCGTAGAGCTTTTATGTCGATTTGAATAGAAAAATAGTTACTATTATTCATTAATAATGTAAGAAATCTAAATTCTTCTGGGTGGACATCAGTCGAGGTTATTTACGAGGAGAGGTAAAACTAAATGTTTCAAAATTAAAATTAATTAAAATAATTAACATATAATATGAGAAATTAATCCATTCAGAAATATGGGATTTTGTGGCCAATATCTGCAGGTATTGAAGTGTTCATAAATAATTCGCAACGTTTCCCTTGAATGTATAGTAAATTTAGGTGTATTAAATTTTTATTTATGTATCAGATGCAAACTTTACAGATAAAAATTTTCTTTGAAAGGTAGTGGTTTTTTCTTGAGAAGGAATTTAGCGTTGTTTATAATTTTTGTCCAACTCAATAAGAGGTTCCTCAAATAGTATCTCTTGACTTTTAGTTGACGATTTCATGTTTTATCAAGTTCTGTGTGCAGGAAAGCAAATAAGCATATTCAAATCAAAAGGAAGTAGTACACTTAGTAAACATTTCCTTTCCTCTGACCTTTCTTGTGTTTATTAAAACGATGTTAAACGGAAGAAGACTGATTACAGAGAATAAACGGGCTAGAATATTGAGCTTCCGATAGTAAAAGCTAAAATAATAACTTTTGCAAAACGGTAAAAAGGTCATCGTTACTATGTCATCTTTAAATCAATCGTTACTAACCGTGGGAGATACGTCATCTTTATGAAATTCTGCATGTTGAACATGTGACAACAGCAAAGGAAGTTTTCAATTCGAACGTTCAGCTTATTCCCTTCATCATGATTTAAATGTGTTTACTTTTTCTATAATTAACTTGAAATCTAACGAAATCGGAAATAGATCGGGGATCCTCACCTTTCTCCTTATCAGTCGTCGCTTATATTCTGTTTTTATAATTGCTACAAAGTCTTCTTTATAGAACCTAAGACGATGGGAAGCGGATACGTACATGAGTATATATTTGATATGTTTACTTCTTATCGTCTTGTTTGGGCTGTTTTCTCAGAATTGATGCTTAGAGATCTTTATGAATGGAGGAGGCCCTAGATGAAAGCGTTCCCATTCATGGTGTAAAAATAATCTCATAAGCTCATTCCGGGCAGAAAATAGCACTGGTACTTCCAACTTCTTTTCTCTTTCAGAACGTGAAATATGGATGGAGCTGGCGTGCGAAATTTTGCTTGCTCCCCGGGGAAAGGATGATAAAATCTAGCTCTTGAATACAGCGGAACGCATTAGCCTAGTTTTTCCAACTTTGAAGGAGGCATGTGCGACAGCCGAATATTATACTGGTGAGATAACGCTCCTTCTATAATTACTATTAAGTTTTAACATTGAATGGTTGTATTCAACGAGTTTTCTTTTTCATACCGTTTAATGGAGTTGGATTTGCAAGTGTGATGGGTTTCTAGCTTCATGCGTCTCGGTTCACAATGGTCTCCAGTCGCCTGTACAATGAATTTTTAGTGTCATGGTGGTCACGCTGTCCTTCTGTCCTTCGTTATATTTGTGCTTATTGTGTTCTTTTGTGCTCTGTCACAGGCCCTTTAATAATATTAATTTATGTTTTGTAATTTATATTTTTTATGTTTGTTTTCTTTAGTTTGTATCTTATATTCTATACTCCTGTATATAGCGTAGCACTATATGGATCCGAAATCTGGTCCATGAGGAAGGATGATGAGCATAGATTGGAGGCTTTTTGAGATGTGGGTTTGGCGACGGAGAGAAAAACGAATGAAGAAGTTTTGAGAATGGTAGGGGATGAGAGAGGCATTTGCTGCGAGAGATCCAAAAAAAGACAGGAAAGGTGGATGGAAGGGGTACTCAAGAGACAATGGATTATTGAAGGTTGTAATAGAGGGTAGAATGTTGGGTGAGCTGAGTAGGTGTAGAAAGAGACTAGGGATATTGGACAGAATGATAGGTGGAAGGAAGTACGCAGATTTGTAGATGGATTATAGTTAGATGTATGCGGTCAACCTAAGCTGATGCTCATAAAAAACTACCTTGACCGATAAATGACCGTTTATCATATTGAATTATGGAAATATTCCACAATGGAAGGCCTAAACACTCAATCTCCAAAATTTAACGTATAGTTCCGATATATCACCTGCAGACCCAACCCAACAAGTGGAAAAAGTGCAAACGTATCCATACCTTGCAAAAACAATGTATGAAACATGATATCCAATTATTATCTACTAAGATGTCGAATGTAGGAAAGCCAGGATGATGCTCCTAAAGATGTCAAAAGTATATTAATGCCATGACCTTGCCCAACAAAAATCATATTACTGAAATTATATGCCTTTTCTGTGGATTTATGTTATGCTTATTCATGGAAGTTGACAGATACCTTAAAGAAAATGGAGTCATTCGAAATGTGGCTCCATTGACGAATTTGAAGAATCCTATGGAAGGAACAGATTGGTTTTATATCTGTCCTAGGAAGAATTGATTGTTTGATTGATAAATTGAACGTACTGCTCCTGACCATAACGTCAAGAAAACTTAAATACCACAGATATATCATGGGAAACAGCGAACTTTATAAAATATTGTGTACTTTATGTAATTAGATATGTAATGTATGAGTGTATATATATTCATTCATTGGTAATTCAATCCGTAGATTGGTTTTTACTGCAGCCATGGCTGCATTTTCTAGGGATATATTAATGTGGTGGTTTCCCCATCATCGTCTTCCACATCGCAGTACTGCGGCCGATTCCGTGAACTTCATATATATATATATATAGTTTCGTCTTCCTATCTGAGGAAGGCGGTTCAGCAGCCACCGAAAATTTAGAAATAGTGAGTCTTTTCATCTCTGTGCCTATGTTTTTTTGTGTTCTTTTGTGTGTGACAATCATCTTCTTACTTGAGTCAACTCATGACCCTTTATATATATATATATATGTAATTCAAATTATTGTACTATTTTCCTTTGACCTCTGTTTTCTGTTTTTCTGTCTTTTTCTTGCTGTAAATCAGTTCTTGTTCTCAAGTGGCCCTGTTGCCACAGAACATAATAAATTTATTCTATTCTATTACGACTCAACCTACAGGTTAGCGGATAGAGAGGAAGGAGTGAGAGAGAGAGAAAGTGAGGACGGGGGAAAGAAGAGGAGGACAATATCGCGGCTGTAAAACCCACTCATATGCTCCCAATGTTGTGGCGTCGATCGACATTCGGCCGAGCATCCGAGGACAAAGTACATCAGTGCCATGGTGATCTCCGTCATTCAAAACGGAGAGGTACGTATCTACCAGTAGAAGGAGATGTTTCTTACGGGTATTTTTATACGGACATGAAATGTTCATCGCCAAACACGGAAACAATTCTATTGGAGATGTAGTTTTTTTATCGTCGCTCAAATACCTTAGGACCAGCTCAGCTTCCACCACGAACTTCACACTCCCCCAACTCCCTCCCTATGTATAAGTAAACGTTCAATTACTTTTTTTCACCATTATGTCACTTACAAAATTTATCTTTTTATTCTCGTTCATCATGCTCTTAGTTTCCGACCCTAGCTTCACACTATCGGTAGGTTCCCCAGGACGGTCTGTCATTGTCCAGCATATTTTGCAGTTCTCGTATTATTTTTTATCATGATAGTTTCTTCTTTTTGTGCGTAATGCATGACTTGTATCATGTGCATTGAGAGTGCGTGTATGGTGGTGGCTCACCCCCTGCCACACGCCCATTGTGGCGGCTTGCAGGGTATATTATGTAGATGTAGAGATTTTCACGCCGCCCTTCATGTGTGGGCGTTTTCCTGCAGTGGGATGTTTTTGTTTTTCATTAAGGACAAGCACCGTATCCTTAAATTTTTCCCGCAGATTATATATATATCTGTCTTTCAAATATCACACATGATTAAGTAATATCTGATGCTTTACCGGCGAATGAGATTTAAGAAGTCTTCTCCCGTTTTTTCGACTCTCGAAAGGTAGCCCTTGAACCTGTGGAAAACCAGGAAGACTTCTGAAATCAGTCATAATCATGATAAAACATGTAATGTCATGTGTATTATCAAAAATGTTTTAACCTCATTTTTGTAATTAGAAACTCTGCAATTGATACTATTATTCATTATTGCCATCGAAGACAGTGATTGAACTTGAATATTTCATGGTTTTCATGCATTTAATATATGTTAATTTACCTGTAAATATGGTTATGTATCCTTGTGACATGGGGCTTGGTGGAAGAGGAGATACTGTAAGTCTCGATCTCGTCCCGAAATAAAGAAAAGCTATCTATCCGTATCTTTGATTTCATCATCAGTACTTCAATCCGAAGATTGATTGACTGCAGCTCTCCATCCTTTCCTATCTAATGCTAGCTATCTTACTCCTTGATAGGTCTTCCTTCTAACGTCTCTAATAATTTTCCCTATATATATGTCCCTCGGCCTTCCTCGAGGGGTCCTCCCCTTTATTTTTCCTTCTATTACATTCTTCACGAACGCGTTATGCCTCAGGGTGTGTCCTATCCACCTCGTTCTTCTTTTTCTTATTGTACCCCAGAATGCCTTAGTTTCCTCCGCTCTTCTGTACACATCTTTGATTTGAGAACGCGAATAACCGCGTGAACCTCAG
>WURS02070744.1:0-10433 GCA_011762765.2 Rhinocypha anisoptera | reverse complement strand
GTGGATTTTTCAATCTCCACATAGGGCATGGATGTGTGTGTTTCGTCCTTGTTTTTAAAAAAAATGTTAAAGCGCCCACTGTAATTGGCCTGTTAAGTGCTGTTTGTGGGCGATTGAAAATAAATAAAATAAATAAATAAGAGATATATTATTATTAATTCTGACTAATTATTCCCATTTTTATTTCCATGAAAATGTCTATTTTAAAAAGCAAGAAGGACTGCGACTAAGGTCATTGAGCTTACGACATTCATGGGAGATGGGCGAGGAAGAGAATCCGTGGGTCGTTCACGGAAAAAAAATGTTGGATCAGGAAAAAGGCGGGATGTAAATTGCTCTAGACAAGGTGATGAAACTTCCAAAGCACCGGCCACGTCTATTCTTTCACCTTCGCTGTCACTCCCGGTTACATCAAGTGAAATTCCGACCGTCTGGGGATTGTCCCTCTGGTCTGGCAGACAGCGGAAATTCCTCCCTGGCTATGTCGGTGGTGGTGGGAGGATGATGAAATGTAAAATGGTTAACCAATCAATGTGAATGCTTCACCAAATCCTTATCTCGTTCATGTAAGGTCCGCGAAGGGCATGTGTTAAAAAGTGAAAGTTTAGGAATCGAATAAAAAAAAGGTTTTTCCCGCGTACCCCTCCGTTGAAATCCGTCCTTTCGGATTCCTCCCGGATTTGTGTAGTTACAAATTACGTTCGAGTGGGAGATATAATATTAATGCATATTGAAATCGAACGAGGTAAGGATTAATTTAAAAAGATCGATACAAATTGTGCCTTAATATTATCGATTACAAAATACACCCATCTTTAAAGGTAAATTGAATTGATTTTCTTCCACGTATTGGTTCGTCATTTTGCGTTGCCATAATATTTGCTCATTGTTTATTTAAACTGACCTTCGTGTGTTAAAAAAAATTAAAAAATTCAATAGCATTACTCCACGCATCATAATATTTTGTTTTTCATTCACCTTGTGATTTATGGCAAATTAAATTATTAGAAAAAAATGGAATGATCACTGTTCTTGCTTATTTTATTTATCGTAAGTATCGTGATCATCGGATAATTGTGGTACCAACGTATCCGTTTTACTCAGATAATCAATATAACTTCGGTAGGAATCACTGTACTCCCACATCGAACGGTCCTTTAAGTATTACTCAAGATGACGAATCTCAGCGTCTATTGCTGAATCAGTAACCGAGGATTACCTAACTTCCTCTTCGACTTCGATCTGTTAAGTGATTTTGGATGCGATTTAGTCGCAGCTACATTCATTTCCGTTTTCAGGGAAGCTTGTTGATATCAATTAATGCCGGTTTGAAATTGGTGGGTCTATTCCCAGTAGGTCACCAGTAGGTTTGCTAAGAAATGTGCATAAATTATTTTTATAAAATGTATTCCTCTAAAAAAATATTAGATCCTATAGGTAAGTTACTTCATTTTGATGTCTAAAAAAGTATATTATTAAATCTATCCTTGATTTTAAAATATCGAGGAATTTCACGAGAGATGGAGTCGTTTTATTCTGCAAGGTAAGCTTAATTCACATTTCTCGCCCTAAAATCCATAAAGACTCATAGTTATTTATAAATGCATTCAAAGTTGTTTTTTTGCAAAAGAAACAAATGAAGTACATTTCGAATACACACAGGTTGCACTCCGCAATATAGTTTCACGAACAATTGAATATTTCGGATGTCTTTATCAACAGGTTCAAATACGTATGTGTGCATTATTTTATTAATTTATGGCAACCCAAATCTGCTTATTGATGCTGTTTTCGTAAATAGGTGAAGACATTCATATTCATCTTTTCTAATATTATTCTACGATTTTAATCGCCCTCTAAGTTTATCCTTCGTTTTTTTCGCATTACCTGATATAATTTTAAAATCTCGTGTTTAAATCATAGGAAAAATATATATGTTTAACTGAATATTATTTATTTAATTTTAAATTAGAACGTTTATAATAGCAATACGTTATTAAAACGAGGATTATTTAGTTAAAAAATTAGACCTATAAAATATACATCATTCGTACTTAACTTGCGAATAAGATAATCAATCTATATTACTCACAGTACAATTAATTTGACTCTCTCTAGCCTGAAAAATGACTTCAAAGTATGACTCTATGGGAAAGGTAAAAATAGAGCCTCCGAGCAACCGGAAATCTGGCGATCATTGGGAATTATAAACGCCAATGTGCCAATGGCACTCTTTCTTCTCTCATTCACTAACCTTTACTACATTGGCGCTTCCTATGTCTGTCCCTTAAGCGTGACAATGTACATATACTAGCTTCACTACCCTCTGATAATTTATTCCCTCATCCCAAATTCACTGCGGATGACGGAGCTTGGATAAAATAAAGAAATATGATTCCCAAAACATTGGAAAAGGGAAAATTTATAAGGGTATGTAATTCCTAGGAATCGTGGAGGAAGGATATTCTGACTATAGAAGGGGAAATATATAAACTTAGGAAGGGATGTGACAGCAACAAAAGCAGTTACAAGATTGATGAATTTGGCTCGAAAGTATAAGTCCCATCAGCTATTTTAATTATCCCCCATCACCAATTGCAATTTAATTCCCATTAGAAAGCTTAATGTCATTATATTAGAAAGCTTAGATTTTAAATTGCAATATAAAATACCTTGTCACGATGGTTACCGCAAACGGCTGAAAAAATCCGCAGGAATACATCATTCTAAATTAAAAATTCCAACAAGGAAACCAGAAAAAATGTTGTGGACTTGATTGTGACTGTCATTCCCGAGTTTGAAAATGTATTGTAAAATTTATATTTGTCCACAAAACAAGCATTTAAGAATATTACATATTTTTTGAATTGCACGTCATTTCACTTGGTGAAATGAATCGTGTTGGACTGTGTGCGTTATTGAGCAATCACACACACAAAGTTCATAAAATAATATATATATATATATGTGACGAGGTTGCTTCAAAAAACATTCAAGACGACCAATTCTCCGCAGAGAAAAATTCGTCTGGCATCTCTCTGAGGAAATCTTTATTATGCAATCCTCAATTCGGCGAAGCCCAAGATTGACAGAGAAAAGCTCCTTCCGTAGTTTATCAAACACAAAAGCCCTGTGAGCTCAGGATCTTCCCTTAAAGTCAAGATGATGAGTCTTGAAACTCCCTTTGTGTAAATACGCCCGGATCTTAGTGAGAACCCAGGTATTGTTCTGAAATCACCTTTCGACGCTTTTAACTAAAAGATTTCAATCATTAACAAAATCAAAAGAGAATATAGAAATTAAATTTAAAATAAATTTTTTATTCAAATTAAAGTAAACATCATAAACTGCTCCTCCAACTTAATCAAGCTTCCACAAGTTGTATAAATTTAAGTCTAAACGATTTGTAGAATAATATTAAATTTATGTGTAAGAAAATACTCAACTAACATATAATGAGCTCACTTTATGATGAACTAGCAAACTTTTTCAAGGAATATTTTCAGAACCGAATATTACATTTTTACCAGGGATATGATTACAGTAGAAAATTCTCACGAGTCTTGATGAGGATTCTCTGTATAATATCTCTGTCAAATTAACCCATATCTACAAATGTATGATATCAATTCTGAGAACGTATTGTACTATTTTGTTATACGTAATCTCCCAAATTGATGGTTCCCAAAATTACTTCAATACATTTTTAAATATCATGTTCTAACAATATGGTAATTTTTATATTTTCATCTTTCGAATTTATCCACAATCGCAGAATTCCCAAATAAATATTTCCTATTTACATGGGTATTCATCGTTTTGTTCCGCTCAGTCCTTCGCGTTTCATAAAACTAACACATATTTTCCCAATTGAACAAATCCTTTCAAAAACTAAATCCTCGTTGATAAAAATGTCCACAGGTAGAGTTTAGATTTTTTTATTAAACAGCAAAGACAAAAAATTTTCCATCTTCCATAAAAGATAAAATATTTAATCTCTCATAATTGTTCTTGTCAGTGACATTAGTTCACACAGCCAGGAACAGGAAATAATAGAATTCCATGAAATTTGACCTGACGACATTGGATCTAGATTGCCTTTACAAAATATTTGGACTTTGCAGAAGAAATACGCAAATTAAACTGGGAGAATGAATAAAATTTAATTGGTAAAGTGAAGTGAACTCGATAAATGGATTACTTAAGAAATTACAGTCTTATCTGTCCACAGTGCTTCGTGTGCCAATGAAATCCTACAACTTTCCCTAAATTAGTTTAACCTAATTGTAAACAGAGATTTCTTTTAGACTTGGCGTTATGAATGGCGGTGTTTAAGAAAATTCCTCACGAATGGGAATAGGTATCGAATTGTAGCGACGTAGAGCAGAGTAAGGAAAGCCATTAAGCCTTACGAATGGGAGTGTGAAAGAAAGAGTGTACATTCCGAAAGCAAATATAACTTCCCCGAGGGAAACGTGAATGTGACTAACAAGCCTCTGCCGAGAAAAGACCGCCGCGAGTAACTCGAACGTAAATTGGTTTAGAGTTCGTACATTCGCATCAGTGACATTTTCATTCTAATTAACTCAGTAGGATAAAAGTTAAAAATACAAAAGATACATATAGTCTTGATTAAATCCAATTTCCAATTCAGTAGCATTCTCATTATAATTAATCCAGTATGATAAATGGAAAAAATACACAAGATACATAATATATTCTTGCTTGAATCCAATTCCCTTTCTGTGTTCTGTTTACGGAAATCTTATGTTTGTACAGGAAGGTGAGGAAAGTAATAATAGACACTTTATTTTCCGACATTTCACTTCATTTTCTCTCGGCCTTAAGGTGGACTCCTTGTATAACCCCTTTAAATTTCACTAGACAGCATGATTCCCTGGGATAATTCCGACTTACACGGAACAGGGACTTACAAGCCACTCCCGCTTTAAGTACACAAATGGATGAATGGTGTGACCCTCTACATTCTAAATGTCGTCGTTATAGAGATTATAATGTGTGCGGTTAAGTTCAGGTGTAAATCAAGAGAATATGTTTCCATGGTTTTAAAACGGTGACATAACAGAAAAAACATTAATATTACTGCTAAATTGGTAAATATAATTTTTTTAATGGGATGGGAATGGAAGGGTAGAAGGAAGATGAATTTCGGAAGAACCACCAAAAATATGTTTCGAGCTGTAGTTAGTTCCAATTTTAGCTCATAGAAGTTCATGAATTTTTGAGCAACGGAAAAAGAAACCAAAGAAAAAATAATTAAAAATTAAAATAATACTTTCAGCTAAGATGACTATATGTTGAATATATATTAATATGAGTTAGAGGGCAATTAATTACTAAAAATTTTTGCATAGCTTAATTGAATCAAAACCTATGTCACATTCGATTGGCTTTTATGATGTCATCGTATTATTTTTCAATTAAATGTTTATTATGTTTAACAACTTGCTGAAATTTTTCCCGTATCAAGACAAATTTAAGGATTCAATCCGGTTTTAGGGATGGTATAGTTCTAAATACACTTACTGAACTTCCACTTTTTAAGTATTAAGCAAATAAAACACTGAAATACATTTTAAGGGTCAATTTGAATTCGAGCAACGATATTTTTACTAATTTTATATATTGTTGCTATTAATTCATTATATTTTTGCTATAAGCCATGTTTACTTAACATATGAAGTAACAGGTGCAATACGATCATATTTCGAGATTCTTTAAAAGTTATGAAATTTTATTTTTTCATTGCTGTTTCATCGATTACTTTGGCTTAAAAGTTATAATTTATTGTGGAAAATTTTCGCGCAACTTTCTCCAATTTCTGGTAAACTGTTACGCCATGTGTAGCTTTTTACTGCCTGCCCCGTGTATACCTAAAACTCCATCCAGCTACCACCCATTAGATTAGAATGACTGGAATGGGATTGCAGAGAATAAAGTAGATTAAGGCACACGCTGATGCAGATTAAACGCGTCTCGTTTAGTTAAAAAAAAAGAGGCAAAAACCCGAGTACAGTAAACAAAGAAAAGTTTTCATGGGATAAAATCCTATGGAGAATGGGATTTCATTTCCTTCAGCCACCATCCTTAGCCATCATCATTGAGCTACACCTTCGCTATCATACTTTAGCTACAACATTATTTTCGTATGCAATTTTCATATTCGTAATTCGCACTGAAAGATAGATAATTCCATCGGAATAAATCTCCAAGCTTGAAAATTATTTTTTCCGACTAAGACATATTCGGGAAGTCTCACAAAGCAAACGAATTCACGCGGTCAAATAAATTAAACAAATCAGAATAGAAAATGAAGAAATAACGCCGTCATTGTTAAAACATAATAAATTGCCAAGGTGGAAACTTCGAAATGAATTGGATGGTGAAAGAGCTAGGGAGAGAAATGGGTATCAATTAATCACCCCGAGTAACAGATCGGGAGGGAGGTATCCTGCATGAAAGGAGACGGTAAGAAGATCAACGTACCTGCTACATATAAATGTAGGCACGGGAGCTCGGCGCGAACGGGGAAAAATGCTGCTCCTGACTTTCAGGGCTTGCGGGCGAGGCGGGAAACCAAGCAAACCATAAGGGCCTATTCATCCAATTGGTTTTGCAAAGGTTAGAACGTGGATAGGAAATAATGCATGCCTGAAAGGGTTGTTCTAAAGGAGTCGCGGTTTAATGAAGTCACAAGGCACCTTGTATAAGGGCACCGAGGTGGAATGCAGGGAGGTCCATGGCGTGTGTGTGTGGTGTGAGGGGGCTCGGAAGTTGGAGGAATAGAAGGAATCAATTAATAATATCGAAGGGAGGGGAGGGTGAGAGTGATGGCGGCCTGGTGGGGGCGTGTGATGTAATACGTAAATTATTTAAGCACGGTAATTTCAGTCCGTAATCCCTTTAAAGATTGTTCGATCGTTAATATCCGGAATGGGAAATTAACAACGTTCTCGTGATAAACTTTGAAGCAACAACTCTGTAACTCACTACCCTCATCCTTGCATAAAACTTATCTCAGGGATGCAGGAATATAAATTATGCTCCATTAATAGCAACGGCATTTTTATACCAGATGAATGGCGTGATATCAAAACAGAAAAACATTTACAAAGTATTATTCGTACTTTAGCCTGAATTTTACCCAGACGTCGAAATCCTTCATGAATCACTCAATAGCTATGAAGGAGTCTTGCGCAAATTAGTTGACGTTTATCAAAATGATGGAAGCAGTTAATCCATTACTGATAAATTTACATTGACATTATGCCACTAACGAAACATATGGTCTTATGAATAAAATGGTACCTTGGTCAATCAGCAACGCATCCAGAAAGAATTAACTATAATATTTTTCCTTTTCTGATTCTAGAGTCCACATTTATTAACTATGTTATTCCTTCTCACGTCACTTAGTTGAATGTGTTATGATGTTCATACTACTTCTTCTCATGTTTTTCGTGCAATTATGATAATAAAATAATCGTAGAAAAATATGATTTTTTCCAATCATGGAATTCTATCTATATAGAATACTTTTCTCACTGCAACAGAAAAATTATCTAAAATTCCACGAATGATTTACCATCGTGTATCCCAACACAATAAATGACGAAGATACATTCATTTTTCAGTTAAATAAAAGAGAGAATAATTAGAAGAGAAAAATCTGATTAAAATCATTGAAATGTGAATAAATGCATATAAGTACATGCGTATATATATATATATATATATATATATTATTTAATGACTCAGAACATATATATATATGTTCATATATATATATATTGGTTCGAACACTAGTGGAACGTACAAAGACACAGGACACAAAAAAAAAGAAACTCACAGTGGTGAAGAATTTTCGGTCGTTCTTCTTCGGTTCCACCTTCGTCCGTTCAGGAGAGAATGGGGTCACCAAGGTGGTGGTGCCACCAAAAATTCTTCACCACTGTGAGTTTCTTTCTTTTTATGTCCTGTGTCTTTGTACTTTCCACTAGTGTTCGAACCAATATTATTCACATTGTGAACCTTTTCGAAATCATTATTTCATATATATATATATATATACAAATATATATTTTTTAAATTTATTTATTTATATATAATTGTGTATGTGTTTTTTTGGATATGAAAAGAAATTGCTCGTAGCACAAATTAGAGATTTGACTTACGAGTAGATTGAAACATTTTTTTCTCCATATAAGGTTAACATAACTGGTAAAATTCTATTCAATTTTATTGTAAACAAACACGGATCGAGAAATTCCATTAAATATCACAGAGGGATTCGGGCAAAATAAATTGTAGAATAAAATTGAAAAATTTAGTGCCAGATGATAATAGTACAATCATAAAATTAGGGAAAAAATCAAGGATGGCCTGAAATGAGGTCAAGAGCCCAATAATGCATTAATAGATGGATCGGTCATGTGGATGGTATAAAATAGGGAAAAAGGAAAATTTAAAGGTACCTAGTACCCACAGATTAAAGTGAACGGGTTTCAATGGAAGGCTGAGAATAAATTGGCTAGGGTAAGTTATAAGGACGAACGATTCAAGCGCAGAGCCTCAAGCGTTTAGACCATGGATTTATTTATGAACTGAATATATTTTCGCACCGGGATGGAGGGTCGAAGGTGGACACCGTATAGGAGGATGGCGGCGGAAAATTTCCCTTCAACGGTCCCCCATATATCGACTTCTACCCCAAGCGAGCCTTGCAAAAAAAGACCCAAAAAAAATAAAATAAAAAGAAATTGATTCATAGCATTTCCTTCGAAAACGATTGGCGAGAGGCTAGTGGATTGTGAAAAATGGAACTGCGTGAATTTTTGCAATTGATGAACGCGAATTACGCCGAAGAAATAGATTTTTTCTACACGTTCGGAGACAAAAAATGAATAAACGGTAAGCAACGGCGCTAAATCTTCATAACCGATTGCCTCCATCAGCAGAACTTTCATCCTGGCACTGTGTGTGAACTGCAGAAGTAATACCACAACTGAATAAATAATCCCAAACTTCTTTATGAGCTCAGAATATCATCTCTACCATAAAGAATATTCAATTTCTCAAATTATGTCCGTTGCTATGGAAATAATATAAATATTTATGCATAACTGATACAAAATTCGCAAAAAACGGCTAGTATTTTACTGTTTTAAAATGGTATTAGTCGATTATAACAATATGACTTTCCGTTATGAATGCATGTATTCCTTTATCCGTGGAATATCTATTCAATTTACGTAATCCGATTGTGAATGTGTTGCGAAATATCAAAAATTCTATATATACTATATATATTTTCCTTTGGGAAAGAATATCCATCGCCTTCCTTCCGAGAATATTCCTATATACCCGATATAACGTTCCTCATAATCTATTCATAACTTTTCCATGGTTTTGATCAACGGCGAAGAAAATAGAATTTACGAACTTTTACGATCCCTTTCCTCCGACAAGAGAGAGTTGGTTTGTATGTATTGTCTTCCGAAAGTTCTAGATTGCGCCGTTGACAGATCGGTTTTACTTTCGTCGAAATGGAATTAGTCCGTTCCTGGCGGCAACACCCTGCGCATCGAGAAGTTTGGGCAGGGTTCTAGATCTGGTGTGTAGGGCCGCGGCTGGAGTAGGCGGAGGAGGAATAGTAAGGCGACCTGAAATGTAGAACTGCGGATAATTATGAGAATTGACGCACTCGGGGAAGACGACATTTCCCATGCTTTGCTTAACTTGGTGGAAATAGTTTCCTTTCCGAAACTGCTGACTGGTGCGAACAATTCAACTTTTCTGGAATGACAGAATTAGACGAGGGTATCGTACATGGTTTAGACGAGGAAAGAGTCAAGGCGTCAAAATTCATCGAATGGTTGCAATGTCTCCACAATACAAACAAAGAACATTGGTTTTACGACATTAAACTTTCGACTGTGCACTTTCCTTCATCCGATTCTCCGTTCGACATCGTTACAAATGCAGGTCAAATAGATTCTGACAGCAAGAGAGAGCTTTTATTCGACCTGAATTACATAAAAATCATATTCCCTACAATTTACGAATGGTATAAATATCAATAGTAGTCATAATGGCGTATTATTTTTTAGGCTAAATTAAGATCCAATGTTTCTCTAATACATTTATTCTTGTTTTTTTGCGAAATTGAAATTAATAACATCCATACGTAATGAAGAATCAGGTGCGATGTTGTGGAATGCTGAAATATTCACAATGAAAAGAAAGGCAAAATTTCCACTGAATAAAGGGGTTTTATTATTGACCCGAGTTTCGGTGATACTACACCATCATCAGAATTACAAGTGTGGCCAACAGCCTTCTTGATCACAAATATATTTATAAGCTAGGGGGAGGAGGTAGGTGGGAGAGTGGGGGAGATGGGAAGGGGTGGT
>WURS02070733.1:0-10433 GCA_011762765.2 Rhinocypha anisoptera | reverse complement strand
ACACAGATTCAAGGAAAACGTTGCCTATCATGAAATTAGACTTTAATCACTTTCAAAACCATAAAAATCCTTTTCACATCTCCATCCCTCACTCCCGCCAGTAAATTTTATTCCGCCTATCGCGTTGGAAAAATTCCCGCCTCCTCATCTTTCTCAGCATTGCCAGAGGATGGGGCATTCTTTTTATTTTTGATCAATCTTCCCGGAGTAAAACGTCAGGACATATGGGCCGGAGAATGGGGAGGATTTACCGATCCCGTCGGTCTTTCTCCGGGTCCTCCGGTTCCTCCGGGAGGAGGAGGGAGCTTGGCCGGAGGTCGTGACGATGAAGACGGTGTCGAAATCCAGATCAATCTTCAACCTCTTTTTTCTCCGCCCCCATCCCCCTCGCGCCGTCAATACGCGTCGAATCCCTGCCCCGGGAGTCGCGGAGAAAGAGAGCGAGAGGGAGAGAGCGAAGCGGCAAAGGGGGAGGGCCCCCCTTACTGGCTTAACTCCACAGTAATTTAAATTTCCTCCTTACATCTTTGGATTCAACCTTGACAATCACAGCTCCTGACACGAGGTTGCCTAGTTCCACCACTATAAACGTACCACGAATCACAGAAAATTCTTGAGTTTTCGCCCTGAAAACTTTTTCCTGGAGAAATCAGTCGTTTCATGGCATGTTTTTGCAAGGTTTGAAATCAACTCATAAGTAACAACGAAATATTTGTCTATTCCACGTGGTATACGGTAACGACCCGGGTCTCGACGTCAAAGCGTCACACCGTCAGGTCCTGTGGAAAAAAAACAAATATTTTGAGGTACCCATTTCAGATTTTCCCGGCAAATAGACCGCAGAACGAGTTTTTTTTCTGGTTTCCCACTGGGTTCACTCGCTTATTATCATCGATTTTTCGATAACTAAGTCCGCCATCACCCTGAAGATTCTGTCGAATATTTTGTCACTAATTTTCCTTAGTGCTTTTGACTTTAAGTTATATAATCCGATTCATTTTCAGGAAAATCTCACATGTTTACTTACTTTTCTTTCATGACTGACCAATGTCCAGTCTGCTCAACAGCGTCACAATTTGACATGGACTGTCATATTACTGTCGGAACTGAAAGGACCCTTTCGAGTTACTCCCGCACTCCATGTACGTTGGTAAAAATAAAGAGAAAAGTTCTAGAAACCCAATTTCTTGGTAAATTGATTAAAACACTTAATAATTTTATGCTCTATAAACTAAGGTGTTTCAAAAGTGCCCATGCCGAAATTTTCCTCTAAACAAGTGATCATGTGCCTGAGTACGCGGAAGCGTTCGATAATTCAATTTGCATCTAAATTGGAGTTTTAGCGGCCGAAGACAACAAGATGTGACTTAAAGAGGTCGCTCTGAAATGATCAAAGACGCGAATACACATTGGTTACCCTTTAGGGAAATTTACGATTTAGTGAGAACGTTTAGCACAGCAACTTTAGAAATTCACTAGGGAAGACATTATGCCATAATTGATATCGGCGCAATGTGTGTTTCGATGCATAGAAGGCAATAAATATATTAATCAAGGTTTCACCAGAATCTTTTAGCATTTTTCCTATTATATCAATCTATTATATGTTACCTGGAGACTGCGCTTACTACATTTTATGGAAGGGTCTATAGAAAGTATTTGCATAAAGAAATACAACTCATAGTTAAACATTCGACATAAGTCCTTTACACTCCACGCAAAGCTATGGAAGGCACTGCAACTTCGAACTGAACCTAAATATGTCGTTCCTTGGAATTGGGTTATATATACCTTCCTTCCATCACTTCTGACGTTAGGCATTGAATCATACCCCACTTCAACCTGTATTTGACCTCAGAGATGGAAAAGTTTTCATCATTCTCCACGTCTCGCGAACATGGAGGGCGTTAAGGCTAAAAGTACATATTTTAGAAAAAAAATCCAAGGTTATTGTTGCCTTGTGTGGCACAACGTTGTCGCTAAAAAAAAACCAGTCACTAGAGTTACATATCCTCGATTGATAATAAAGGCACATTCCTTTTAGGAATCTTCTCGTTTGCACCCACATTTTGACACTCTGGAAAAAATTATTTTCGACAAACTCCCAGAAATTTGCGTAAAAAGGTTTTAGACGCCCCAGAAATAAGAACATAAAATAAATAAAAATATATATAAAATAAATAATATAAATAATCATATACCTCAAAAAAACACTGCACATGACTGAAACACCGAAAGTTTGCCCCAATAATATTAGCCATAATTTCACTTGATTGTATTTTTCAAGAATAGGCTAATGTAAAATAGGGGCGTATCTGTGGCTTCCTGTTTATCTCTTTCGAAGGTTTTATGTGTGGGACTTTGGTCTAAGCTCCATCATCATTTACTATTTTTAGTTAACACGTCAAAAGTTACATTAAATTTTCCAAGGTAGAAGAGCACTCCCAATGGATCCGACCAACGGCATCCCTTCACCCATTATATAGTCATTTCGCCTTGCAAGGTACATGCGAAAGAGTTACGCGCAAAACTATCGTCTCGACGTTTGTCTCATAATGGCAACCGGTTCTCGGGGAGTTAGGAAAAATCAATTTTCTTCAGCGCGGCAAATCATTAATGCTGATCCACGTCGGAAGACGGCAAAGCAACACTTTCGTTTCCCCACTGCGCTCTTAAAGTTACCTGATGAGATGGGTTCTCACAGCCATTTATGTTTGGCGTGTTCTATTCAGGTCGCGGTCATTTGGAGACGAGTTACTATGACAGGCTTTTAGTTCGGCTCGCGCGGTACAAAGAGGTACCTATATGACCAGGTTTGGGTGGCAAAGCAGCAGAGACGCAAAGGACAAGGTAACTTAGTGCGAGGCATGGTGAGTGCTCCCACCAGATATACGTATGTTGCGAACTGCTGCATTATTTTTGTGCCATATGGTAACTTCAGGGATTGTCATATTGCCACCAGACCGGTGATTCGCTCGACGGTAATAAAAGACAGTTCTCGCCTAACCACCAAATGATATTACTTTAATTAGCATCACAGCCTTCAAAAATAAAGTTGATTTAAAAGCGATGGTTGAAATAGTATTTCATTAAATATTATGAATTAGAATTCCTGACGTGTTTAAGCAACTATTTTAAATTGTATGATTGAAAGACTAATATTCAAAACCATCAATCAAAAAATACTTGAGTAGGGCAACGTGTTGATTGACAAAGATTATTATGACGGCGGCAAAGTGCAGGAGAGTAACAGACACTGGATTAATAAAAATACTAATACAATAATAGTATAACGCTAATCGGACTTTTTCTGTCATTAAAGGGAACGGCAAAAAATGAATATATGAATTTATTATCGTGATGTAATACCTGTGTTTACTCGTGTCAGATATCGAACCGTCTTTTTTTTAAATGCTAGTCTCCTGTAGAAATTGTTATCTCTCCGTGGTAATTAAAAGTTTTTATAATTTCTAACTGTTCTTACTTATTCGTACTAATATCATTCTACGTAACTCAAGATAATTCATGATTGAAAAAAGTTGCGATCCAAAGATCAGCTACTAAAAACATACTCCTTTTAAAAATATGGTCATATCTTATATCTATATAAATATCGAATGAAAGATCTAATTTATAAAGCAAGAGTGATGAACATATTCAGCTGGTTTCCAACTAAGCAAAAAAAAATTACTAAATAATTTTTGGACATAATGAATTTTTTTTTAATATATAAATTATTAGCGAGGTTTAGAAATTTTTCGAATGTATTTAAATTACCAGAAATATATTGTAATATTAAAATATATAATAAATGTATTATATATATATATTAAAATAACTAGGTTTTCTTTCATAATTTCTTCCCGGATGAATGAAAAATAATAAATATTTATAACTCATATTTTAAAGAGGAAACAAGTTTAAATATAGCATAAATAAAGAAATCTTTTATCATTCAGAACAATCAGTATGTAGTTATAAATGACTATGAATTGAAAAAGTATACCAGAATACGAATAAAATATTAAGTTGAAGATAACATTTTTAATTTAAATGCACTATTTCTATGAACGTTTTACATAAAACGATAGTAAAACTGTTTAAAAAGCAATAAAAAAAGCTTTAAGAAAGGTTCTTGGACTCGATAAAAGAAAATTTTTAAATTCTTAGTGAAAAATGATGCTGAAATATTTTTATGCTGTCATTTACTATCAACGAGATTTATAAATATTTCACTTAATGGATTAGTAAGTCTATCAAAAATAAAATTAAGTGGAAAGTGGAATTAATGCTAAATAGTTTCCAAGGAATGCGAGGTGGAAGATACTCTTCAATATTTTTGCCCATTGCTCAACTTGATGAGGAAATGGGTAAAAACTCATAAATGCGCTGTGAGTAAACTCTTCCACAAACAAACCCAGACAAAATTGTTGTTTAGAGTTCTGGTTGAGACGACTCCTTTTTTTGGGAAAAAGTAAAAACGTTTTTTTCACTTTCTCCTGGTGCATTGATTTCAATGCTCTCAAATCCTTGTTCATGGCAGTAGCATTATAATGAATCTCATTCAACACGAGCAAATCAAATAAATTTAACATTATGTTCTATAATTTCATCCATACACTCACTGAAGTAATGATAATATGCAATAAAAATAATTTTTAATATTGACCATATGACACTACAGCTATACAAGATGGGAAATATATGCTATACTGTCTCAGGCAAAACTTTGTAGAAATCCGGAATACTGGGAGTGAATGAAGTAACTTTGCAGTTTCCACATGACAATTTATTTACCTCGACCATGGTTTCGTAGCAAGGCTACATCATCAACTGATGATGTAGCCATGGTTGTGGTAAATGAATTGTCATGCGGAAACTGCAAAGTTACCTCATTTACTCCCGGTAAAAATGTGCTCGAATTTCTATGCTGGATTGCAATATTTGAAGTATTAATTCGAAGGTTTTCAATTTATAAAACTGTTTTATTACCTTTGCTTATACTAAAACGCATTTTGGTAAATTCCATTTTCTTTATTTCTTTATAAGGATTTCTTTAGCACCAATACAATAAGTTATTTAAATTTCTCTCCGTAAACATTCAGATTTTTTCAAAATGTTGAAATGTGAAGAAGCGATATTTTTAACAATCAAAGTCTTACGATATTTATATTAAAATCCAGAACTTTTAACGGATTTTAAATCAATATTATACATCCCTTTGATAGAATTAAGGAAATGAAAGTTAATAATAAGATATTTTTTCAAGGATATTTAATTCCCCTGTATGAGTCCGCGGCATGAAATCACCAATGAGGAATGAAATCACCGCTCGGAATACCTTTTTTCTCCAGGGAATAACAAAATAACAACGGATCTGGCAACTCGGCAAAGACAGAAATAGTACTTCGGAATAAGAGATGTTTTTAGAACACTAAAACGCTCCGTCAACGCCATGTAGTCCAAGCGTTAGGGCTTCAAAAAAAAAAAAAACAAGTCTCTCAAAGACCTAACTCACTTGCCCTAAAATTAAAGATCGAATATCTTTTAAAATACTCACGTCTTAAAATATACAAGAGAAAAGGTTCCCCATCGTTTCTGTCTTTTTACTATCAGTTTACGAGGCAATCCTTGTCCTTCTTCAACATGATGAGCGTGATGGAAAATATCATCCACTTATTATGGAACACGATTGCCTAGTCCAGTCAGTAAATAAACTAAGTGATTTTGCTATGAAAACAAGTCTAAAAATGGTGATCAATTGAGTGGGAGGGTCTTAAATGGAACATAATATCGTCACCTTCGACATCGAAATGATTTGCCGATACCCAGAATAGTGTTCCAATTCACGTCCCTTGAAATCTAATGGAATACTGGAGAGTAAGAACTGTGCCAAAAAAAAAGACTGATAACGATTTTGGGCAGCAATCCAAGGTAAACTTCTCCTACGTGGACTGGTGGTTGGACACATTCACAGAGTGAGGCACCCACATCCTCAAACCAAAGGGTTTAGGAGCGCAACAAGAGTTCAAACAACTCTCTGGCGGCACCACAAGCAACGCCAATAAATGGCCTCTCTTTTCACGAAAATATCATTAGTACACCACCGGAATCGAACTTCTGGGGCGAAAACATCTGCAGTTCGTTTCGAGGAAAATATTTTTCGACTCTAAATTCGTTTAAAGTTGTCTCAAAATGGTCCCGTGCCTTGGAAATACCTACAAGTAGTGACTCAAGAAAGCCGTGGAAGTACTTCCTTAGATTTTTTTATACCATCGCACAAGTTATTTTCTGATTTAATTAATATTAACAACCATAAAATAAATTATATTATTAAGTTCTATCTTCGTATCCCGGAGATGAAAATTTACCCTATTGCATGAAACACACATGAAAATGACATGTGTTTCCCTTTAATATCTTTTAACTTTTACTTTTCATGATAATATAAAAATGACAGTAACAGTGGAATTGCAAACATAAGCAGAAATAAAGCATCATTTCCTGAAGGCGAATGAAATCATTTTTACAAACATTTCATAACGATTACTCTCAACAATATTCAGTAAAGTAACGAGCAAAATAAGTTACCAAGCCTTTTAGTGTTCTCCAAGTGTGTGAAATTTTCAGATATCAAAATCTGCCAGCCTTAACATTAGAATAAAACGGTTGGAAATGTTTGTGAACAGAGCCATAGCTAACCGTCTTTATCTTCTTGTTCAGAATAAAACCAATAAGTAGAACTTTGTTTGCTAAGGATTGCTTTCAAATAAATCACTAAACCTATCCAAATAATTTTCAATGCACTGACTTTAATCAACATCGTCATTATAACAATAGAAATAAGACTTTGCGATCCAAACGAAATATAAATTTATTATTCAACCAGTTTCACTACTCTGTAGAATCTTCAGGACGAAGATGCTGACAGTGTAGTGAAACTGGTTGAATAATAAATTTATATTTCGTGTGGATCGCAAAGTCTTATTTCTGTTGTTATCACCATGGATTTCCACAAAGACTCGGCCTTAACTATTTCTCGAATCATTTGAAATTTGTGAAAATGTTACAGACTCCGTAATTACTGTGATTATCTATAACTTCTTTATCGTTTGAGAATAATTTTAAATTAGCAAGAAAACGACTGTGATATCATGGCAGTAGTACCAAGATATATTGTAGAAATGCGTGAAAAATAATATTAATCACATGTGAGTCGATAATTTGTGATGAAAAGATAAGTTTATGCTCCAGTGATGACGCCATTATAAAATTGAGAATTACATAAAACCCCTAATTTGAGAAAAAGATATTGTGTGGTGGAAACGTGAGAACAGGGGAGATGATTCGTACACGTCAGTCCCTAAAGTTAGAGCTGGACCCGAAGACAAGATTTGCGTCAGTCTTCACAAAGTGTGGTACGTGATGTCCACGAAGCATTCTTTCACGTAAAGGAGAAGAGAGAAATGTTGCTTTCTAAGTCTTTGAACGCCTACATGCATGAGTAAGAAGAAGGTCGAAATTTTGGCAAAACAAGTGGTGCATCTTTCAACATGGTCCCCAGTCTGCACACTCGGCATTTTTAATTTCTTGGCTCTGGAACAAACAGAGTTAGCAGATGATATTGCCTACAACTGGCGTACTGTTTCTAAATGTTTGTCGTTCTATAAAATCCAAACTAGCAAAGTACACGGAAATTATAACCTTAGAATTTTAATTTTTTTCTTCTGAATAGTTCATTTCTAAATTCCTCGTTCATCGTTCTTATTTCTGGAATAAAAAATATTTAATATGAATCTTTGCATTTTAGAACTCGAATTTTCGCTATAAAGTTGATAAGTTTGAGAATCTCTTAAGCATTGTGTTAGAATAAGAATAATTTTTATAAAGTACTACACATGTGATTTTCTGTAAGTAAGATATAAATTATCGCCCGAGGAAAAGATTTTAGAATTCTAGCAATCAGAAATAACCACTGGAACAGATATTAGATTAAATTTTCGTCATGTCTAGACCTTCATTTTGGAATAAATTATTATTTACATATGCCAGAACATTATTTTTAACAGCGAAGCAGACAATAACTTGGTGAATTAAGCATCGGAAATGAAAATTTAAAATTAGTCTTCCTAAAGGTGTTAATGTAATCAAATGCTAATTCGATTGTTTATTTTCTAATGTTGTTTTCAAAACACCTTGTAATAAAAATACTACGAGTAATAATACTCGTATTTTAAATATAATCCAAAATTTTAACATTATCTCAGTGATTGATATCCATATACTCCAATATTCAAAGGCAAATTAGAAAGTTCTTTTAAAAAATCACATCCAAAAGCTATACGAGAAACGGTAAAAAGACAATTTGAATATTGGCATACTATTTTCTAATTTTCTTAAAACCTTCCACCTCCAAAAAAGTAAGGCAACTTTCCTTTTAACTAGATGTAAAAACTGTAGTAACCCATAAGTTTGCTTTGTTTACCACTTGTTTGTGTCTCGTAATTCCCTTAAATGAAAAAGTCCCTTTACACGATTGAAACTCCACACGTTTCCCTTTTCGACCATTTGCGGCCTACCGCTATGAGTAAGGGAATGCGATCCGGAAAACTCGTTAATTATAAACCGCCGAAGGATTGATTTCTTATTTATTCCTTTTAACCCCAAGATCATTCCTAGCCGTCATCATCCCACGCCTCACTGATTCCAAACACCTCAATCCCACCGGTGGTGCTGGTGGGTGGGTGGGGGCCTCCTTCCCCTCTCCATCCCAGTCATCCTCCCTCCTCCATACAACTCCATCGGTAGAAACACTGCGAAAACTTATATTATATTATTATATTTTTTTATTTCCACCCCATCCCCTTTCACCAACTCCATGGCAACAAAGGCACCGAGCCAATCAATCCGAAGCGGGTGAGAAATATTTTTTTATTACTCGTCCGTGATGATTTAGGCCGGCGAGGCAGAGTAAATTGGTCACGAAAGTGCTTTCCACGTTTGGGGGAGAGAATTAATCTTCAAGTTGTGACCGCAGGGTCCAACCCCACCCTCTTGACCAACAGCGTGGATTGTGAAGAATTTCGACAGTATTAGAATAATCGTTAAAAAGTGGTAAATTTTATATCATAGTGTGAGTTAACTACACACTTTGGTTTTACATATTTAATAACTTATTCTATTATTCACTTTGTTATTTTTTTTAAGTATTGAAGGCCCATTTTCGTTTAATAAGCATACTGGCTTGTTTTATAAGCTTTATTGATTTGTTTTGGGACCTCTATGAGCAATGTGTAACTTCAATACACATTCCTCCGGAAGCCTAAACTTCTAAAAAAGAATTTTTTTTCTCAGTTGTGAACAGATCTTACGTGATAAATAATATAACTCCAGCTTAATTACGTTACGCTTAATATATTTGAATAGATTTTTATGAAAATGTCATACTTTCGCTTAAGGGACAAGTATTATACGATATATAGCACTTCTAATGTCACTAGTTGGCTACTTTTTCTTGTCACATTGTAAAAGATAAACATTTTGTCTGAATGTAACTCCTTATGAGTTTTTTTAAATACTAAATATCGTGTTGTTTCCCGAGGAATATAGTATTTCACCGAAAGGATAATTATTCTGTTGTCGTGCAGAATTTAATTTAAATTAAACTATTTCTGCAGACTTCGAGTGAGTTCAAGCAAATTAAGATACTAGCAAATTGTTAAATAATTCTATGTGAAAATGATTGATACAACTATTTAAACAAAGATAAGCAGTTAGTAGGAAAATTACATGCATTGATTTGAAATGGTTTGCTATGTCCATCTATTCTCGGATTCAATCTCACCTCGCCAAAGTATGTTTGTTTCCTACGCTGTTGCTATGGTGCTATCGTCCTTGCATTCGAGTCAACGGCCATAAACGGGGAGAAGGGGTAAAGGAGGAGAAATCCAGGGCCGGAATTAGCTGCGCAAACACACGAGCGACGGACCAAGTGTTTAACGTCTCCTCCGAGGGACTGAGTGCTGGACCCGCGTGCATCTTAAAATACTCAACTGAGGCGAAGCGGCAGTGGGCATCGAGCAGGGAGAATTATTGACCGCTGGAATTCGAACCCCTGACCACGAAGCGGGAGGCTGTTTCCCAGTCGCTTCCCTGAAACGTCCACCTGCTCCATCCTCCCCTCATTTCCGCCCGATAAATTATCCCCATCCCGTCCTTAAATCCCATTTTACTCTCCTCTCTCTCTTTGGCTCCATATCCGTGTCACCTGAGAAGGAGTCATCTGTGCCCGCCATTCCAACCCGTTACCCACACGCCCCCTCTTCTCTCCCCCCCCCCCCTCTCCCATGCATTCTCAACCACGGTAAACACCCCTCCCTTTCCAATTGTTCCAAAGCATCCAACCTTAACCCCTCTCCTAGACCCTCTCCTAG
>WURS02070713.1:0-10434 GCA_011762765.2 Rhinocypha anisoptera | reverse complement strand
CCGCTCTCCACTTTTCACGGAAAAAATACGGCCCAATAAAAAGACCACATTCGCGCGCCCTAGAGCGTACCCCACAAACAGGCGACGCACAAAGGCCCATCAGCTCCCCAAAATCCATCCGCAAAAGCCCTCTCTCTCTCTCCCGTTCGTCCTCCCCCCCACCACTCTCCGCCGCCAAGTTTGGCGTTTTCCCATCACCCGTCTCGTCGAAAAAAAATATCCACACACACATCCACACTCATGCACGTTCACACCCACGGGAATACCTTCACAATGCAAATGTGAGCCACGGAGGTTTGAGAAAAAAATTCCTCGGATACAACCATGAATACGCGGGGGTCCTCGCTAACACAAAATCTTTCCCCACACACACTGAAAACCTATGCCGTTCTCACGCACTTTGCCTTCTCTGCCTTTTCTGGGCGCCGGCAGCGAGCAATGCGAGCAGAAATCGGAGCCCCTCCCCCTACCGGTGGATACAGGGTCGTGTGTATTTGTCAGGGAGAAGGATGGAAGGAGAGTGGGTGGGGCGAGCGTCGACGGGTTCCCTATCACATGCACACGTGAACGGATTTAAATAACGCCGCCAAAATCTCGTCCTCCCCCCACTACCCGTCCATCCCTTCCGAGTCCGTCGCTCTGCAACCGAATCCAAAATCCCGTCCGCCCACGCCACCGGCGTCATTCCCCCCGCTGCTTGCAACAAATTCCCGGCGAAAAGAGGCACCGCCGCGAGCGTACCCGTGTTTGCTCTTTTCATTTATCGAAACCGACACCCATGCGCACACACGTGAAGCATGCGAGGGTGTTCAATTCGCGTGCCTAACTGCAACGAGGCGGGAGTTGGAGAGACAATTGAACGTAGGGGAGTGGCGGAGGGAAGGAGGGAGAGTGAGTGAGAGAGAGAGAGTGAGAGAGAGAGAGAGGGAGAAAGCGGTGACGTTTGCAGGGAATCCGATAAAGGGAAGATTGGTAAATGCCGGGCGAAATATCGGTCGTCGAATGGCGATATTACGACGGATCTTCCTGCGGCATTGGTTGATTAATGTCTTCGGGAGTTTATGATTTACGTCCTCCTCGCGGCCAGTGACCCGCAACGCAAGCATCTCCGAAATTGATTTCTTTGAGAGCTACGTGCATAGATCGCCCATCGGTGAAAAGCGTTCGGCAATACACGATAAGTTTCAATTACACTTGAAAATATGTATGTGTGTATATATATATATATATACACTTATATATTAACTTATATGTAGTGGGATATATTTTGATGTGAAATTGACTTACCACTTCATTTATTTTTGTAGTATATAAAGGTTGTTACATACATTCATATACTGTAATAGAAAAAACAGTTGTCATTATTTTTCCGCAAGTACCATAATTCTATATCAGAATAGTCTATCTGAAAATAATCCCAATGGACATGGAAAACATGACGAAAATAATAATTTGCTAAAAAAAATAATTCTCTTTATGACATAATACCCATGTAAAAGTGTAACGAGGTTGATGAGTTTTTATCATTATTTAAAGTATTCATTTATATAGCGATACAAAGAGGAGAAAAGTTTCTTAAACTATTTGGAACTTTACTATCAGATCTTTTTATCGCGAGTGCTTTATCAAATTTATTTAATAACTCGGATATAATTGGGAGTAAATTTTGTGGAGAGGTTTTCACATAAAAATAAGAACCTTTTAGAAACCAGCTTTATTTTAGAATAATTTCTATACAAGTATTCATTGTTGAATTATAAAAGCAGGGCTTATTGAAAAGTAGAATGTGAAGGGGTTCTCAGATGTTGAGAAATGGAGATAAAAGAAATACTATCAGAAATGTATGGAAAGTCCTCCATATCGTAGCATTCAAGCTCCCATTTTGCCGTCCATAATGTGAAGGATAATAACAGCGAATGGGGCATATAACTGAAAGTTTTCTGCTACGGCTTCGGGAACATAATATGTAATTTAGTCCCATAGAAATATTATGTCGAAGGGGATTTATTATTCATTGGGATTACGAGCTATTCTGTCCCCGTATTGTTCATTCGTTTTCGGACCCCACCATCTATCACCCTCTGCTTCAATTAAGAATAGAATATATTTATTATGTTCTATGGCAACGTGGCCACTTGAGAACAAGAATAGATTTACGTCAAGGAAAAAAAAAACAGAAAACAGAGTCCAAAGGAAAATAGCACAATAATTTGAATTACACACACACACACATATATATATATACCCACATACATACGTATCCAGTTACATAAAGTACATCGTGGTATATTAAATAGATTTTAGCAGGTGAGCTATATAGAGGAATTTCTAATTAAAGTGCTATACAAATAAGTAGCACTGAGTAACATCTACATATCTAGGAGATACTTGTATTATTGTAATTTAAAACTTCTAATATTTCTTACATTTTTCAATTACACAGGTATTGAGGTCCATAGTTTTACTGACGAAATCAGGAATGACTTTTGATAAGTTGTTGTCCGATAAAAAGGGAGGTAAAGCGTTGAAGGACTTAGCCTACTTGGAACGACTGAATTGTATGGAGGGTCTCACTGTAAACATATTGTGAATGTAGGAGGGCCTTTTACTCATAAACAGGTTGAAGATGAAAGCTCCTAGGAGGTATTTCCTTTCAACGGGTTAGTCTAAGCCAACGATGTTGAGCAAGGTATGGCCCAAGATGAACATCCCGATGGAGGTCAAAAAATAAACGTACACAGGAGTTCATTGAACGTTGGAGGTTAACACTTAGCTCCTCGGTTAAATCAAAGAAAACGATACTTCACTGGTCAAATGACGGGAAGGTTAAGGAAGTCACAAGTTTATGACGGAATGAGATCGGAAGACTTTTTTTTACATAATTTTAACTGGTGTAAAATGGAGTTAGCTTGATTACAAACAGAGTGGATATGAGTAGACCATGAGAGATTATTAGAAATGAATAGTTTGAGATTCCGGGTGCTTACTGAATAATCAATCTCAACACCATCTATTTTTATTTTGGAGGCACACACTAAATCAATATGAGTTAGAAGGCATGCATTTCCCATAATCATTGCCTTAGTTTTAGACTTATTTACGTCAATTCGTGGACGGCTTACAACTCTGAGACTTACCTGGCATGACAGTTGGCGAAACCATTAGTAGGTTGACGCAGGCTGCACCCGTTCCATGACCGAAAAGTGTGACGTTTGTCTGATCACCGCCAAAGAGGGCGATGTTGTTTTGTATCCAATGGAGGGCAGCTATTTGGTCCATGAGTCCATAGTTAGCCACCCTGGCACGCAGGTGAGGAGCCGCGTTGGCATTTAGGAAACCTTAAAAAAAAAAAAAGGAGGAAACATGAATACGATGTACATATATAAGTCATGATCGTGACACAGCATCTTTATTCTTTATTTTTGAAGACATTTTTTGCGCACTTTATAGAAAGATTTTACATTTTGTTATTTTGAAATCGAGAGAATTCTTGAATGAAAATAATTGCTCCTCTTTCTTTGATAAGATTGACATAAACATTAATTCCATTGGCATCATTGCACCTTTATGCTATTCACTCCTGTATTACAACTATTGTATTTGAACAAGATGTTTTCACAATATTTAAGAGCTTGAAGTTACCCACACTATAAGCCCCAAAATTTTTGAACTTCATGGAAAGGTATATTTATTTTCACAGGATCTGCCTCAACGAGAGAATTTCCAAACGATGTGCAGAAACACAGTGGCGTTTCAAGTTATTCTAAATGTACTGGGAATGATTTTACCACCAAAGGCAAGTGGGTCCCATTAATAAACGTCACCGAATGATTCCATTAGCTCTCTATTACTCTTTTTTATCTTCACTTACCCGCATATGAGCTTTCAGAATGCTATTTTGAGAGAAATTATCTTAAATTTTCTATTTTACTAGCCAAATGGCCATCTGGTGTTTCAGCACCAGGTCCTATACACTCCCTCTTCTTTTCTGTGCGTCCCTATTGTTAGGAAAGGCATGACTGAACCCAAAAACTTTATTTTGTGATTAAATTGATTTAATGTACTGATGTTAATTTATTTATAGACCGTAATTAATTTTCTTATTTTAACTTCAAAAATTTTTAAATTTTTACCTCACATTTTAGAAGGACATTCTAAAATTTTATTTAAGATTCATTCAGACACGTAAATTTGACCTTTTCGTTTCAAAGTTGCTCTATAAAACCGATATTGAAAATAATTCGCCGAAGAGGTTTTTTGTTAGATAAATTCATTCATTTCTCTACATTCCTATTCATTCCCTGAATTTGAATTCGGCATTATTAAATATTTGATTTTGGTGCACGGGAAGAGGGAAGACTGTCTGAAAAAAATGTCTGGTTGTTGTTCTTTTGTATCACTGTGCAAGTATATTAGAAGATTTACTACTGTCACCGTTATTGCAGAATAATAACTAATCACATTAATAGAAACGCTTGTTTTAAAGTTTTCTGTGAAAATATTTAAATGTGCTTGTGAAGTGCGCCTTGATGTGAGAGATCAAACACTGTTCTTCCTCAAATGAAAGTAATAGGACCGGCGCGCGCCAAACACGGGACTGGCGGCCCAATCCCGTCCCCCCTAATGGCCGACTGCACCCAGGAAAACACAATTCGAGAGGTAATCTACTTCAAGACGTTATATGCCATCAAGTATTACTTCAAAAGCCTCGAGGAAATTCATTTCCTCCTTTGTCCGGGAAATGAATTCCAAACGCGCCCACAAATGATCTCCCAGCTCCCTTCTAGGAGATCCGGAAGGCACTGAAAAATGCACCGCGTGAAGGGACGCGTGCACGAACGGGAAACGAACGCCAGGGAGAGCAGTAAAAAGCTTCGATGGGTCTTGGCGGGGGAAGGTACGGGGTGACGGCGGAGGAGGGAGGAGGGGACAAGGAGGGGAAGGGATTTGAGAAATCATTTCTCTCTTATGCCGAGGCAGTAAATCACTAGAGCAACGAGAGCGAGGGAAGGAAAACAGAGTGAGTGACAGAGAGATATAGATAGATAGATTGTCTTTATTTCGGGGCGAGATTGAGACTAAAGAGTCTCCTCTTCCACCTAACCCCATGTCACAGTTGCATACCTATTTATATATGCATATACATACATATACACATATACAATACAGATGACATTATGATTGATAGTGAAATACAAAAAAAAGTAATAGATGTACATGATTTACAGAATAATATTTAATAAAGTTTACAGAAGAATATTGACAGCTGTGAGAAAAAATTAAGGCTATTTTTTTAGTCCTTAATGAAAAAACCCACTACAGGAAAACGCCCACACACGAAGGGGAGCGTGAAAAACCTGCGAAACCTACCGATAGTGCAGCTAGAGGTGAGTGTATATATGTGTCATCACGATTTATGAGTATATGGGTGACGTTAATAAACTAGTAATGACACTAGTAATAAAAACAACGAATTATATAATTATACGCACAGAGACACATACACACATATCGCAACGAACACACTTGGACAAGTATACCCACATGCAAACACACATCCCTTCTATACACACACACACACACATTTATACACGTGCAACCAATAATACACTTAAACACCCAAGTTCACATGCACAAACGTTCATTCGTACATTTACATAATACTAATATGTTATAATAATAAAGTCATTATGTGTTTAAACTCGTCCTAATATCCTGCCTGAGTATTCCTGTAGACTATTCTAACTCATTCCTACCTGCCACCATAATTCTAGGTGCAGGCATGCATAATGTTAGAGAGAGAGAGAGAGAGGAAGATATGGAGTCAGGGTGAGAGAGATTGAGAACTTTTTATATGGCTCGTAGCAATCGCATTCGTGCCCAAGACGACAGGACGAGGAGTCGTGAATGAGAGAAGGCGATAGGAAGGAACCGGAGGCGACACTGATCCCTTTCCCCTTCACTTATCATTGGATGTGCGGCGTATGAATGTGTTGGGAAGGGTTACGGGGGCGTTAGTTGGAGGATCCGAAAGGTTGGAACGCGCGAAGCCCGTGGGCGATTCGAATGGGGTCGAGAAAATGATTCGCCTCGTGGGTGGAAGGGACTACGGGTCAGCGGATGGGGTGAGGGGAGTTGGGTGAGGCAGGGATAAAGAAGTAGCCGCCGAGGGAAACCTCTTCCCCACCCCCTACTCAACTCCTCACAACTCCCAAGACTCCCCACTTTGGAAGAAACAAGACTCGGGGGGTGGAAAGGTGGGGGGTGGAAAGGCGGAGGGCGCAGGGCAAACATTTTCCGGCTGCTCGCTTTCAGATGCGGGTGAGAACCCGTGGACATGTTACGGTACTTAAGTTTTCACGAACGCGTACCATCCATCACGGCTATCTTGTGGAGATCACGTTCGAATTATCTGCCTAGCACCTCCGTTGAAACTTTACTTCTTCGAGGGATGGCGTGGAAACATACGAAGGTAAACGTAAAATAGGTATTTTATTTCCTCACCATGAATATGCCCCGCCTAGAACTTGGGAACGGACTCATAAAATTTTTATTTTCATTGTCAAGTGAAATGCAAAGAGAGCTGTCCATTGGATCCTCACATTAAAATTGTACGAGAGGTTGTCTCCACAAATAAACAAAATAGGAACTATGGAAAATGTGGTAAAAAATATAAAAAAATTGGCAGTCGCGGAACTGGCCGGCAGAAGTGAAAAACTGTCTTTGGCCAATTACAAAATGATGGGAAAGTACCGTTTATATTGTGGTTACATACGAAATGATATGCGTAAATTTAGAATTATTATTGATGTAATAAATTAATCGTTAATTTTTACCATCCATTACAATCCATTATTTTTATCATATATTTGCACTAGGAAAATCTTGGTGGCGACGAAGCGCATTTCACATATAAACAAATAAACAGATATAGTTGAGAACAGAGACACAACACGATAGCAACACACTAGTACTCTCTTTTTCGCAGTCGAAGGCGGTCCATCGAAACCTCGGAAACAATTCCTGTGAGTGTCCTTTTTATTTTTGTCTCTGTTCTCATCTATATCTGTTTATTTGTTTTTATATATATATAACACAAAATTATTATAGTGTTTGTAAACAATAGTTGAAACGCAGGATGCGTAGACGGCTCAAGCGCATTCTTTCTCTCTCTCTCCTTCGCAGGCTACTACGTGTGCACGAAATCGGATCACACGATACTCGGAGTGCACGCCGCCTCGCTGCTTTCCCGTTTTACTCCCCAAGTCAGATTTTTGTGAAACGTGCCATAAGACGTGTTCCACTTCAAAATATGGAAAGGGGAATATGTAAACACGAGATTACGGATAAATTTGAGCTAAATTTCACATCGCATTTTACATTAACGATTCCGATTATAATTCCACATCGAGTTAGGATGGATTCACTTTAATCTCCTTCGTTGTGTGGGAGACCCAGAAAGATATATTTGAAAATATATTTGCTCTAGAAGAACTCAAAATATTTGTAGGCACCACCAACATTTTAACTCACTAACCATCTTTCACTAGGCTATGTTACACTCTCTAATGGAAGAAACAAGAAGGAAGTCTGCTATAATTTTAACACCTCTAAAGACGTCGCTTAAGAGGCGATAAAAGCATAGCATTTTATATAAATTTATCATCAGATAGAGAAAAATAATGAAAAAATGAAATCCATTTGAAAATAAAATGTTCATTTCTAAGTTTTTCGTTAGTAGATCATTAAGCTCCTAGGTACCCCAGTGAAAAGTAATTCAACACACCTGCCATGGGTTCCGGCAGATAATTTAAGAGCTTAATGTCACATCAGCAGAGAGAATTTTAATTCAAACACCTAACCCTAAATTGATATGAAAATTTATTAATTTGACCTTCCATCCTAGTTGACATGCTAATTAGGAAAATGCTATAAATATCAACAAAAAGAATAGATATTTTGCTTATTTTGACCTTAATTATAAGCAAAAGATTATTTTCACAAAACCACATGCTGCGATTCCAGTAAGCTATGGCATTGTACACATTACTTGATGGAAATTAGGGCGTATTAATGTAACTAACATATGATTTAATTAATTCATTTAAAATGAAGGTATTTACCGGATAGCTTTTTTGCGCCAAAAAATTCTTGATGAGCTTCGTCATTTTAATTTTAAACCCTTGGCGTGCATGAAACAGAATAATGTACATCCGTGAAACCAAAGGCTGCTGTGGTGAGAGACAGCCAGATTAAAATGCTATCGTAAATACTACGAGATATTACGTACGAATTCTCGTTCAAAAAAGAATTATGCAATTTCTCTTGCATCAGACACATTGTTACTTTCATAAAAGTCTGATAAATGTGGAGGCATAAAAATCTTTCATTTCAATATACAACTTCGGCTATCTTTAAATGGTTCGATTTTTCCAATACATTTTAAAAATTACAAATTACAGAGTATAAGAGGCTTTCATTCATCAAGTAAAATAACTAAACTAACCACAGATCTTGACTAAGTATCAAAGGAAACACTGCAATTCCATAAAGTGATTATTTTGAGAAATGACGATGTTTCCTATCATTCATTAAGAAAGTATTCCACCAAATGATGCCTCAAATGGTGACCTAAAGTATCAATATACATTTATATTTCCTCTTTTAAATAAATGGTAACCTTCAATAATGAGACGCATAAGATTAGATTCTGAGCTGTGGTTTTGAATTGGTCGGTTCTAAATGAATTATCCTGACTTCTCTCGTCAGAGAAATATTTCTCTCTTTAACTTGTCCCGTTTCCCTGAATACTCCAGATATTAGTTCTACATTTATTTCAAGTAGTAAATGAGCAATTATCTCAATTTTCCTTGTATTTTTCGACGACTTCATCTTTGCACCTTATTTCACAAGACCTTTAAAATATTAAAAATAAAATTATAATTTCTAAATCCTTCTCTCAAAGTTAATTTATTTCCTAAAGTTTCAATGCAGTTCGGATATTCCCTATGAATAATGCTTCATTATTTGTTATCTATTTCCACTTAAACAACATCATCCTTAATCATTGCCACATAATCCACTGCCTCCAATCGAGAGTTCTCCCTCTTACCCAAAGACTAATTGCCATTCTCGTCGAGGCAGCTATTACAGATGAAGAATCCTTTTTTAAAAAGTGTTTCCACTGTTTTAGAAAGCTTTTTCATCAAGTCACTTTTCTTTTATCCGTAAAACACCTAATAAAACTTCTTATGGCAGTAATTTTGCCTACTACCGTCAAGTTATATAGGTAGTTTTGTACATATATTTCTCAAGTGATACATAGAAGGAATACACTCTTTCATTCATTTATTCAAATAACTCAAATAATTTCCAGTCTTATCAGGAAATAATAAAATGAAATATAATACCATTTATTCTCTTATTTTTCTAATTTTTTAAATGCATTTCTCTCGAATCTCAATTAATAACTTGCTGCTAATATAATAGATGCCATTTTCTATGAAAATATAACAGTACTCAGTGGAACATTACGAATGTAATAGGGAAAGAAACTTTCCCGTCTATCTCAAGAATTGTTTCACACTACTTAATCGGAGACAAAATTTATCCTAACAAAAACTAAACCAAACTTTTTCGATTGTTTCACCACTAACCTAATGTAACGACAATATAAGACCGGTAGTATTCTGTCAATTCTGCTTCTTCTCTCTTCCGTACCGGAGTATCTCCTATTATCTATTAAATACTGAAATGGAATGAATTATGCCTCTCTTGGATAACCTGTTTCGTCTAAACGTCTAAGAAAATTCACTCCTGTTCACTGATTTAGGAGACTATTTATTTTTTGAAGAGAGATTCCAAGAAAAGGTGACTGAATATAACTCATGATCCTTTACGGATTGTTCCAAACGGCCGGTTTACGATCGCCATGAAGAGGAACGTAGGACTAAGGTGTCGAGACCGAACGGTATAGTCAGGGAAGTGTGGAGAAGGAACTTGGGTCGAACAGTTACCGGTCGGTTATAAACCTGCCAATACGAACGTTGGCACACTAATCTTTGTCAAATAAAATGGGAATCGCCCCATTAGAGTGTATCGCTTTTGAGAAAAATCTTTTTGGAATTCGAGTTAATGAAAGTTATTGTCTCAGGCGTAACTTTGTGGAATTTGCTTAGCATATTGGAGTAAGAGAAACACTTGGTAATTCCACACAAATTTAATTTATGTAACCTCATCTCACTGAAAAAAGACACGATCACTCAATCCGAGAAATGTGGAGTGTACAAGTTGAAGTGCGCAGAGTGCCCGGCTCAATACATCGGGCAAAAAGGACGAAAATTCCAAGAAAGAGCCAAAGGAGCATGAAGCTTGTGCAAGAAATAAAAACTTTGTATCTCTCTTCGCCAAACATCTGATCGAAAATGACCACCA
>WURS02070702.1:0-10434 GCA_011762765.2 Rhinocypha anisoptera | reverse complement strand
CTCCCAATCTCCTCCTCTCCCCCCCGTCTCCATTCTCACTGCCCTCCGCCCCCCCCCCCCTTCCCGCCTCCACTCTCTCACTCACTCGCCTCCAAACTCCCAAACCCATGTCACACGGCGCACGCGAACGACCAGGCCCCCGATTGCTACTGCCACGCGCGCTATCGGATCAGTCGTCAACTGCCCACATTCCTCTTCACTTTTTTTTTTGTTCATCATGTTCGTTCAAACTTCAGGTAAATTTATTTTAGGCTTCATTCAACCATCCCAAAAATTATCCCCTTCACTCCCCTATTACCACTGATTTACGAACGTACTATCTTCGTCCTTAGCAACAGGACACAATGCCATCCATTCGTCCACCTCCTCCTACTCTGATGCCATTCTCCACCTCATTTTCGCGGTATTTTTTTAAAAACTCATTTTTCGCCTAGAGCAATCTACTTCTCCCATCCACATTCGCTCTCTTCCCGGCATCTCTACTAACAATCTAATTACCCTCCCCATTCATAACTATTGCCGGTCCAACTGTCTCATTTAAACCACGTTCCTCTACAATCTTTTCAAAATCCATATCACGAAAAAAGATCCACACTTTGCTCGTCCTCTCTTATCAGAGACCCAAGGATTACACTTTATGTATTAAGAACGCTTGAATAGGTTTCTGAGCCATGTCTTGCATCTTCATGAGTGCGAAAATTTCACTTTCACCTTCACTTTCAAGAAGAAGCTACGCCGTGTTATAATTTTTCACAAATGTTCGCGCGTTTTCTTGACTAAAGAATCTCTTCTCTATCCTAACCTCCTTCTGAACACCTCTTCCGTCAAAGTCGTTCTCCTCTATTAACTGAAAAACCCCGTGCCGCACAGAGCACTCCCCGTGTAACTGAGGTGATCCACCTGCTCCAACATGTGGTCTCCTACTACTACTACTGACTTTGAAATTGGTGAAGGTTGTTCCGGGTACTCCACTGAGTCACACTATGCATTTCTGCCGACGTCTCGATAATCATATTCGTCCATCATTCTCAGGGTTGATGACTTCAAAATCCGGAAAGACATCCGCTCCTTCCTAACTATGGAATTATTTTTTGACGTGGAAAACTTCTTATGGCGCGCCTGCCCTTTTTAGCGCCGTGCTTAGAAGACTTCCGAAACGTGGAAAATAATCGAAAAAAAATTAGAGCCGGAATACAAACGTTTGAACCCCTTTGCGCGCGCATCGCACGACATTGTTGGTCCCGGCGCGGAGGTTTAAGCCGCTTAATCATGCGAAGAAATTGACATTCCGTCTTCCTTGTAATCCATCTTTCTCTGTTAATTCAATTTAACTTTTACTTCTATTAATACATCCAGCGTGTCTGGTTAGCACTGTCAGGCTCTTAAGAGAGGGAGGAAAGATTTCAAAGGATGGCAATGGTAGGGTAGAAGGAAGATTAAGTACGTAAGAGTCTCCGAAACTATATTTAAACTTTTAGTAAATTCCAAAGGGTTGGGATAGAGGTTTGCTTGAGGTTGACCACGGTGCTCGAAGGAGTGGAGATGATTGGAAGAGGAGGACTGGGGAAAAAGGGGGATAAAAAAAAAATCAGTTGGTAGGTATGAGTAGTGAGATGGGGTGAACAAAAATGAAATAATCTAATGAGAACAATGTAGAATATTTTGAAACCTGGCGATGTGATTATTTAATGTAGATTAATAAATCGATTGAAAATGATATTATGTTAATTAAGTAAAGAGGTATTGCTTACCTTCGTAAGAAGTCTAATTACAAAGCATTATACCAGTGCTTCGAGTAATTACGTTTTTGAGTTGAGTCTGTCGAAGGGTATCCACTCGCCAACCCTCCTCTTTTGTCCGGACGTGGGACCGTGAGCTACTCAAATCACCCTCGGCACTCTGGCGGAGTTACGTATAAATATATAAAAAGCCAAAGAGGTTAGCGTCTGGAAGGAAGCAACTTAAATATTTATGATACGCAGACGTTGGAGTACTAGTTGCAGAAAATTAAGACGAGATACAAAAGCTTTGGATGAGATTCATCGAGAAAGGAAATGAATGTAACACATAAATTGCTTCGTAGAGGGAGATGATATATTTCCATGATGCTTCCATTTGCAGGCGTATCACAAAAGAAAACAATCCGATGTGACTAACGTGGAAACTAGGTCGTCGGAGAACAGGTAATGAAGTTCATATATTTAGGATCTTGTTTTAACCAACTTTGGGCTTTTTATGAGGAAGTAAATGGGCAAGTAATGAAAGCTGAAAGGAATTCGGACTGATTGAACCGAACGTTTAAGGGGAAACAAATACGAACAGGAATAAGCAAATCAGTAGTAAGACCCAAAATGACATACTGCGTAGAAACTACGGCAAAAACTAGACAAATAAAACATTAGAATGGAGACTGAAGAGAGGAGGGTACTGCCAAATATCGTAATCAAACCGAGATTATAAGATTTCCAACGAAAACATCAGAGATATACGTATACGTAATTTTACCCACAGTAACTGAATAGGCAAGTGAACGAGAAGAAGAACTGAATGAGCGTATTTGAGTAATGGACGAGAATCGCCATGGTAACAGGAGACGGGACACAAGCAGGAAAGAGAAATGAAGTATAGGATGATCACGCAAAGATGGTCAGGCAATATTGATACATAAAGTTATAATCTTAGATAAATTGGCATTTACAAGACAAAGGAAATGAATAGAAGATAGCACCTATAAGGACTCTTGGGAAGGAAGAAGACTGGAGATGGGCAAATGGTTCATGAGAAACGTGATATGGCATGTTAAAAGCTCTAACGGGGGTAGGAAATGTTATAATTTAGATAGATTAGCTGGGGAAGTATGTGGAATTTTTTTGAACGAGGCGGAGTTCGGTAGTTTGTAGGGTTAATCAAAAACCTACCTTAAACACTAGATCATCATCATAGCTCAGTACATTCAGAAAATATTCATGCACGCGGTCTTAAGGAAAAGGTGGTCTACATGTACTGAAGATAGCCTATAAAGCCTTGATTATTTCTGAATATGAAACATAATAAATAATATACGGATGGGTTACATAAAAATAGACGAAATAAATATACACATTCAACAGTAAAGGTATTCTTACCTCAGAGAAATTGGACAGAGAAAATGAAAGGCCGCTTTCAACCAGTTCTCGAGGACTAGAAATTTTAAATTTTTTTATGAAAACCACACTATCTGAAATTACGTATATTCTTGCCGTTTGCAACATACAAACGTACCAGCTCTACTGTCGCTTTCCAGATTGTGTCGTTGAGTGGCATCAAAGCAAAACTGAATGCGACCGGTGTTTGGTAAAGTTTATGTTAAATAAAATATTTGTTCCGATGGCATTGCACTTAATATTCTCACTATAGCACCCGCATTATACTTGGCAGTATTAGTAGTTGAGTATGGAGATATATTGAACAAACGCACATTTTTAGGACTCACATTCAGTCATTATATTATCTACATTACATTATAATTATCTATGTGTTTTTCTTAAACTTATAAGGGACTTTTCGTATAATATTTTCTTAATGGTTGTTGAACATGGGTCATATTCATGTCGTTGCCACCCGGCTTGTAGCCGACTCGTAATGTGTACCCCTAAATAAATAATTAGAGATGATTACATTAATTTCCATTCGTAACCAATTATGCCGGGAGAGATTGACATCCTCCGCGGAGCATTCAAGGCGCGAGCTCCACTGCAGCATTCATTCTAGCAGCGAGGATTTGAATGAAAATTTAGTTGATCCGTACGGGGAAAAGTAAAGGTCATTGCGCAGATGGTAAATGTGATTAATTTCCTGCGCTTTTGCCTTTTTCGCGAAAATTTAGACTGAATAGGGAATGCGGTCATGTTAATTCACCGGGACGGTATCGATGATTTACTAAGAGCACAGCTCTCCTCGTTTATGGAGTTAATTTCATATGAGCACCCTTTTCGAACGAATGGAAAAACAAATAGCAGAGCTTGTTTGAAAACATTATGCGCATTGCCTTTATCTGTTTAAATAAACTGATATATCAAATGCTACGTTTTCGAGAATAAAACTACATTATGATAGCCTTTCCACGTCTTGTGTGAAAACCTTTCCTGTCTACGAAATTTTCAGTAAGTTTTAAAGAGTAACATCTTTTAGTTAGCATCAGTTGTAGCATCTTTTCCAGTACCAGGATCCTGATTTGAAAAGCGGTAATAAATACAAAATATTACCTGAATGCTTCCCATAAATATGTATATTTCACATAGTTTCTCCTTGTACTCGCTCCGTGACTTGGACTCCATTCTTAGTTTATAGTAGTAGTATATATAACTCAATAAACCTATCCAGCTTACAATTTACTGTTTCAAAATGATACAACTGTTAAATGGAAACTTGTGTGAAACGTATGTTAACGGAAGTGAAGACGTAGAGAAATACGACATTCCCAGGCAGAACTTTGTGGAAATCCATCATACAGAGGGGGTAAAAGAAGCAACACTGCTGTTTCCACACGAATATTTAACTGAAACGAACAAGGACTCGTAGCCGTGCTGCATCATAAGCCGTAACACGGATTTCAAATAAATATTCATGTGGAAACAGTAGTGTTACTTCCTTCACCCCCCCCCCCCCCCCGCAGAGGAATAATTTATAGGAGTTTTAATCTGGAGCCTAGTAATTCATTGAGATGCAACCTCGTCACTAAGGATAGATGACGAATGAATTATGGGAAACAAAGAAGAAAAACTAATAAAAAAATGTTTTGTGTACGAAGAAAAAATTGAAGATCACAGGGAAAAAAATGTCTGAAATTTTACGAGAATGGAAAAAATAGGTTATGTAAAACTTTAAAAAAATGAGTTACCGAATTTTTATAAAAATAATTATTGAAATTGAATAAAAAAATAAGACACCAAAAGGGATTGATAAGCAAAAGTGTTGCAGAGAGATGAAAAATCACGCATTTTCTAATATATATACATGTAAATTTAACCCTGTCGCACATCTCCAAGATAAGTGTTAGGATCGATTTCGCAACAAATATATTTAGGTAATATATTTCTCGACTCCTGAAGATGCTACAGTGTAGTGAAACTAGTTGAGTCATAAACTTATATTTCGTGTGGAACGCAAAGTTTTATTTCTGTTGTTATTAATATATTTCTCTTTTTCACATGACACTAAAATAATATAATCACTAAAAACCAATAGAATCAACGCTCTAAAGAAAAACATAAACAGAAGTTTAAAAATCACATTCCCGTTTTGTCTGCAAAGGGTGAGGTTTCTGGAGTGAGCGCAGACACTCTCACCTCGAGCTCAGGCAACGAAGCGAATGCACACCAAACTCGCTGTGGAATGAACGACCATAAATAAATCCCCTCCAGTCTTTCCATGGCTATGCGTAAAGTGAGTTCAGATATGTATTTATATTTACCTTTAGAAATCCGTGCTAATGTGAGGTGGTATCCAATGAAAGCTCACGTTAACTGGTAGAACACGCGAGGTGATCAATCCAGCATCAGGCTTCAAGTGGGGTGAAAAGCATTATATTAACGACTCTTGCATTCCTTTAGTCTTCAACCCGCAAAAATAATGATTTAATCGTTGAGAGCAATGGTGTCCCATCGAGATAGAGATAGGTAAAATTTGCTTTTGGCATTTCTACGCCCTTTTTCAGTGGTTAGAGAAAGTGTTTTTTTAAATTTCTTTTTCGAGAAACTTTACACCGGCAATTTTCATTAAAAGTCTTTATGTTATGCACTCTGCTCTTTGGGAAGTACTTTTTGACAGGCTTAAGAGAAAAAGCACTCCTCAAAAGGGTGACAGATCATAATAAGTTTTCACCGCGTTTGTTCGTGTCATATTTCGACATGAAGATACGCTGTGAAAACTCCGAATAAATCATTGTCTTTAAACCGAAGGCTGGTTTGTAGAATCCCTTCAAATTATCTTGTCACCTCCCGTCCCCTCCATAGATTCGCTCTTTTGCACTCTACAGTTTACATTATAGGTTTCTCATTCGCCATTTTTTGGCCTCCCCCTACAATTTTGTCCTCTATAGGTTCTCCTCTAATATAATTTTTACTGAGTTTTCATACCACAAGATTGGTAGCGTCACCTCAACTCTATTTTTGTCTACAATTACCCATACAATATCTTGTTGAAGGCTCTGCAAGGTAATTTTTCATGGTTGTTGAGTATATTTTATAGAATTTAAACTTCTACATCATCCTTGTATGCCGTTTCATTTAATTCTGATAGTCTCTCTTCGGAGATTGATATGTCCATTGAATATATCAGAGGACACTCACAGCGAGATAAAAGGCATTCAGCTATTTCCCTTCAGTTAGCAAAAATGAAAAATAAATTCAGTTTCGTTAAATTTGTCTGCCAAAATTCACAGAAACAAACATTTGTAAATATGAAATGTTCATCATAGGTCTAAGATTTTTCGACACATTAAATGAATTACTGATAAAAAATTATTTTGCTTGCAAAGGCAAAATTAAGGTATAAGTCGTATTTTTATATATTTGATAAAAGTATTTATAATATTTTAAGAGACTGGTGATTGGAATTTTAACTAAAACCCAGCAGAGTAATTATTTGACATTCGGCCGGAACTTTATCGGTATTAAGAGCTCAACATTGTAGTTTTTGGTCATCAAATTGTTTTACAGACATAAATTTTTATTGATTCTAATAAAAATGTTCAAAAATGTGACGTAGATTTAGATTTTATTATTTTAAGTCGTTAAAAATTTTTTATCTCCATGATGATAATTTTAAAGTCAGATGTATCACTTGGTTTCACGTATCTAATTTATGAAATAGAGAACTACGACCGGAAGTTGTTTTCATAGCGGAGTTTATTTATTATCTATAGAACCAATTTATGATCAATTGGAAAATTTAACTTTTGTTTTTGTCCTTCGTCAGTTACTATTGCTGTGTGTGTGAGAGTTTTCTTGTAACATAGTTCATCTCTATGTTATATATTACGTAAAGTTTTTTAAATAAATTTTTAAGATATGCTTTCCTCATTGTGTTCTTCACAATAAATATCGCGTTTGCAAGAAAATATAGTATTCCATTAACAAAATTTCTTATTTCTTTACATTTTAATTCAGGTATGGCCTAACTAGAAGGAACTGTTTGTTTTGTTTTTCTATTAGCCTATAAAAAAAGAAGAAAAGGGGAATTTTGTGGCACAACTATGAAATGTTACTTTCTCTAATGAAATAAATTTTCCAATCCTCTCCCTAACCACCAGCACCAAATCCTTTTTCCATTTTGCTAGTTAGCAATTGGGACTCTATTCCCAGCACCGCATTTTCTCTTAGTGAACGAATTAGTATTTGTGTATAAAATATTTGTACTATCCTGTTAACTACAGGAGACAGACTTTTTCTCATGCTGTGATTAAAAATCTAAAGGATCCTTACCTTTCCGTACTTCGCTTTATTTGCTCTGTAGAAACAATGATATAAGAAATTTCATGTTTGATTAAGGCCACTGGAACCATATACCCCAAACTACTTGTTATTAATAGGTTTATTATTGCACTATTTAATGGTATTTATTTATAACAAGTCTTAATATGTATGTTATTTTAATTCGTCATATTTCTGCAAAAATTTAAATTATTCTATAGCGAATACAAATAAAATAGCTATTGAAAGGCAATATAGTAATTGTTGTAAGGTTTTTGGTAGTAAAATAATTTTTTTTTACTTTAATTATGATTGGTCTCCTGTGGAGATTTTTTTCTTCCTATCATTCATCTACTACGGTTAAAAATAAACAGTAATTTTTAAAGTCAAAAGCATATATATTAACAATTGTCGCAAATATAAAAACAACAAACATGTATAACTATAAACAAAGATATAATAACCTAATGAATAATTTTTTTTTATTTCTACTTTCAAAATAAATTCTTAATGCTGTTTTCGGGGAATTTCAATTAGCACGAAGTGTTATTAATATTCCTGAAAGCTAGTCGTAACATCGCCCTATACACCGTTTATCCATTTCTCAATCATAAAGAAATAAGAGTTTCGTGTGGTCTTGCACCGTTACTTTATCTGAATACAAGATGTCTTGATTTGCATAAACAAAAATAATTATGAGGAAATCATGATAGGATGAATTATTGAAAGAAGATACTTTTCACAAAGTAATTAATTATTTTGTTATGAATTATTGATGATATTAATAATTAATAGTATTAATATATTAGTAAATAATTAATTATTTAATAATTCTTTTGCGGAAAAGTGCGACATCTTTCAATACGTGTTCCTTCCACTACATCAAACCTGAAATTGTAATACTCATAGGATGAATTCCTAGGTCTTTGAACTCAACGTCGCATAGGATATAATTCATTCTCCAGTCCTCTTACGTACTCCGACTTGGTGCTTCACGAAAACAATAAATCAAAATATTGGGATTTACAGTTTGGGAAAGGGATTACTCCCAAACAAGTCCCACGTTGAAAAATATTCGCCCGCTGCAAAAAAACCGCGCTTCCCACTAAATTTATCCCAACTCTAAATATATATATATATATAGACATAAAATCGCGCGGATAATCCCAGATTAGAAAACATTCCTAGTATGTCTTGCAGCGGAAGGTTGGAAAGTAAAGGCGAGTCATTACAAAAAATGTTTGACCTGAGGACATAACCCATATACTGTTGGAAGGAGATACTATGAGAGACATGGTTGGTGTAAGGAATGAGTACAGGTTGGGAGACATAATTAATTCGGTCAGATTGGCGGATGATCAAGCTTTCCGGAATCAGCTCAGGAATGAGTGTGTTCTCACTGAATTCATTAGAGTCACACCGTGAGAGTTGAGAAATAAAATAAGCGGAAACCTGTGTTATTTCGCTTCTCGAAAAATATAAAGGCAAAATTAAAGTCAATCGGGAGAGCTTAAATGAAGACAGTTACCCCATTTTCTCTATTTTGACAATGTTTTGCGGTGCATAGTATCGAGGTCAGTACAAGAATTAATTGTGAAATTGAAGCAGGTATTGACAATAAGAGAAATTCGATTAGAGGCACATTTGAGGACAAATCTAATGATAAAAAAAATATATATATAGAGAAAGCTTACATATGGAGTGACTGTTCATATAGGGAGCATAAGAGCAGAACGAATGTTTTTTTTGCGATTTTGCAGGAGATATGGAATCGAAGGGCTTAAATAAATAAAAGGTTAGGATATGATGAAAAATCTAAATGCTAGAGGCACAAAATTGAATGGGATTAATTTGAAGGCTAAACACGAGAAGGATGTTCTGAATTTTTTGTGGCCGATGGTACCCCGCGGTGACGCGAAGGAGTTGGTTCATCGCACCAAAAACCTTGCTTTCTTTTTAACTGATCCCACCCATGGGCAAATTAATAAAATATTCCCGAAAGCTACGGTCACCGGTTTGGTAGATGCATGCGCGTTTAGAACCACAAAATAATAATAGGGCGTAAAGTTTACTGTAGATGTAAGTAAGGTCTAGAAAGGCCAAGGATAGTTCCAGGTGTCATTGGGTATTGTCTGATAATTTTCCATGGACTTCCTAAAGGTACAGGTACCGGGTTACGTGGAAAAACAATTTCTCCGCCGCCCTTCCATCCACGTCCTGAGAGTCTTTCTGTTACGTAGCTTGCGTTTCCAATTAATTGCATAATTAAGAGACTCGAATTGTTTTAAAAGGACTCGGGAGTCTTCAGTTCCTCGTCAGAAACCAGTTTCTAGTTTCTCAACTTTCGAATCCGGTTAGGCCTTTAATACTTGATAAAGCGTTCCAATTTGGCTAGAACAAACACTCGTGATTCTTTGTTGGCTTCCCCGACGTTTTCCCCAAAAAAGGGTTATTTACGTTCGCCTCCTCCTCTTTCTTGTTTTGTTCTCCCTGGCAACGTTTTTCCCAGAAGTGTGTGTCGCGTACCACTGAACTTTTCTCCAGTCCGAATAGACGCGATGCACTAATGTGCTTAATGACACGAATTTGAAGTTTATCGGGGGAGGGAGGAACTTTGGCATTCTTCTACCATCAACGCCGAATCTATCCAGGTAGATAATTTTCCTTCTGGTCTATTCATTTCTTTTTTTTTCATTTCGCCATGCTGACCAACACACACATACTTTTATTTCTTTTTTTTTACTTCCAGTCTCTTTTTCTCTTCTTTCCTTCCAGCCTCTTTTTTTTCCTTCGGAAATGGACAATGTGCATCGCGTCCCTTGGTGAAACTACGAGGGACCTAACCACGAAGAAGAGGACTTTGTAGCTTTCCACAAATTTTTATTCCTTGGTGCAACTAGTTTCGACGCATAGGCGCCATCATCGGATACATCATCGTCACATTGGTATCTGATGATGACGTCTATGCGTCGAAACTAGTTAC
>WURS02070691.1:0-10434 GCA_011762765.2 Rhinocypha anisoptera | reverse complement strand
AGCATGTCGGTGCCTGTAATATATTTCTGATCTCATCGTTGAATTGATCCTCCTGAAATCTGTAGGAGAGGTAATTTATTATTCTCATACGAGATGAATATAACGAAGACGCGTGAGTCAAGAGTACACAGTCTCCTCCCACCCCCCCACCAATCACCCTTCCAATCACCCCTTCCCCTCCCTCTTACGTCACGGTCCGCGCAGGCGAGTGACACCATGTTTTGCGATGCCTATACTTAAATCATTTGTCATGATGTGAGTTGACGGAAAGGGCTATGTAGCCTGCTTCGCCCGATTAAAGTCATATTGAGGTCGCGAAAACCCAGTGGTTAGAGCGATTGAACACAGAATGACAGCGATTTAGGTTCCAGTGACGCCTCAGGACACAACCTACAGCTGGAACTCAAGCTCCAGCGTGACATCTTTTGAGTACACCTCATCTTATCAATAGGGAAACCATACGCGGAACAGTGGATTTAATTTTCCCCCCTTTAATAATACCCCAATATGTGAATTTTACGCGCCGTTGTGAATAAAACTAGGTGAGCTATCACCATCAATTAAAAAAAAAACTACCAAATAGGGTTGAATACAGTTGTTTCAAAGACACGCTGTTGTTACGGATATAAAATATTCTCGTCGAGAGAGTTTTGTCCCGTTAATACTTTTAAGTTCTTTGTTTTCCCTGGTCCGTGAGATTTGCGCAGTTATTGATCGTGTCTCCATGACAATACCACGTTTATTCCCTCGATGTATTTTTACAATCCTTCTCACTATTTCGCTTTGTTCCAATTTCCCAAGGGTCGGGATTATCACTAGTGTCCAAATGGGAGGGGGATAGAGGTTCGTACGAGGCTATCTCAAACCCCCCCCCCCGTGTTTGAGAAAGAGTGTGGAAGCAACTTAGCGAGACGTGGGGCGTCGCCCAGCTCCTCCTCCCCTTCCCCCCCTCCACATCCAAAACCCTTGGGTACTCGTTTTGCGGCGAATCGCGGAATATATATCGCCTCTTCGCTCACTGGAGAGGGCGCGATTTTTTTTGGCGCATTCCGGCGAATAACCGGTTCGTGGAAAGGCACAAGGGAGAATCGTCAGCGACACCTCGAAAGTTCACTCCACACCACCCCCTTAATCTTAAATCAATTCGATTCTCGCTTTCTCCCCTTCCTCCATCCCCACCCCTCTCTCTCTTTCCACTTATGCAATTTTTCGATAATTCTCTTCAGCCAGAGAGGATAGAACTCTTGAGGCACGCCAGTTTTCCGGAGAGGTTGAAGACATATTTCGCAAACACCGTCTCACTGCTACTCAGATCACTATTATCTCGATCATCTTTACAAAGCTCCGTCTCACTATCCGGAGAAATCGCACCGCAAACGTGAAGTAAGAGATATATGCTGTAGAAAGGATAGATTTATGACACACGATCCCGTTTCTGGCACAACTTTGTGGAACACCTTCAGGATCACACTTAGAAAAAAAACTTTGCAATTCCACATAAACAAAACACACTTTAACGCACGACGGGTTTCATTACATAGTAACATCATCAGGTGATAAATGTCAGGAAGTACACCCTCCCACAGTGACCACCTTCTGCTTCTCGGGCACTCCAACACCCAGCTGGTTCTGCTGGCGACCATGAACGAGGGAGAATATGAGAACAACCCTTCTTAATCCTCACCTTCCCCTCATCCAAGAAACTGTGTAGCACACAATCATTGGAAAAATAGCACCACCTCACTAACACTGACTGACAAAAATGATGTATTTTCATGAGGACGACATATTAGTAGTCCCATATTGCTATTTTGTCGTCATGTCACTCCAAATGAAAAACCTATAAAAGAAAAGCGTAACGATTTCTCATTTGAATTGGATTTTTTTCAATTTTTTGACCTAGATACAAATAAGCATTGAATAGACAAAAAATATATATAGTCCTTCAATCGAGTATCAATCCAAGTCCACATCTTTTATCTCTCAATAACAAGTTTAAAAAAAATATAATGTGTGTGAATGAAATTTAAACTAAACAGTAAAATTCTAATTTTTCCCATTACTTTACTTAGGAAAAAAACAAAAGGTTACTGGACTTAAACCCTGGCCAACTTTTCAACTTTGTCCATACTCAGGGAAGAATTGGTAAACTACAATAATTTAATAATGAATTAGAGTAACGAAATTTTAGGACCGATTGAATTAGTGCAGGTATCCAGATATTTATCTAAATGAGTGAGTCAGTTTAGACACGCTAATTCTAAAAGATGTTCCTTTTATATTATTGATTCAAAAATGTTTATAAAATATCCGATTACATGTCGAATACTCAAGCTCAAGTAGGCTCAAGGTGGTGGTTCCACCGAAAATTCTTCACCAGTGTGAGTTGTTTCTTTTTGTGTCCTGTGTCTCTATACGTTCCGCTAGTGTTCGAACCAATATATATATATATATATAAATAGCACATGAGTTGACTCAAGTGAGAAGATGATTGTATTTGTCACAAAAACACACAAAAAACATAGGCATAAAATTATAAAGAAACTCACTAGTTTTTTAAATTTTCGGTGGCTGCTAAACCACCTTCATCAGACAGGAGAATAGATGAAAACGTTTTCATCTAATCTCCTGTCTGATGAATGTGAATGAGAGTCTTTATATTTTTGTGTGTATTTTTGTGACAAATATCCATTTATATATATATATAAATATAAATGGATATTTGTATATAATTATATATATTTATATATATGTATATACATAGCAAACACACGCACACACTTATAGATATTCACACACAGAAACAAGAAAAAAGATAGACTTACATAACGGAGAGAGAGATATATTTCAGGGCTCCTTGCCCCTTTGTCAATCTGAGAGAACATTATACATATATATATATAATGTCAATAAGTTTATTCTGATATGCACAAATTGTGTTTACTTAACTTTTACAATAATACTCTTGTCTTGTGTTTACTGATGTATCATGCACATGATGCACACCTTCAAGTATATTTATTTGTTTATTGACGATATCTATGTTGTCCGCAACCCACTTCATGCTTCACGTCAGATAAGTCACACATTAAGGCTAATTAAAAATAATTTAATACTTGGAGAGTAAAATATTAAAAATTTGAATATTGTTACAAAAATGTATTTGCAATACTATGTAATAATTTTAACTGTATTTTCAAAATGTAATGCATAATGTACCAGTTGTGTATCTGTAAATTGACGACTCAATGCAAATTTATTTGCCTATGGTTTAAAAACATTATTATTATTATCATTACTCAGTCAAAGTAAAAAAAAAACAATAATTTGACCTTATATAAGGTTGTTCTATGGTCCTCAGTACTTCGAGTGTCAAATGATGTGGCTGGTGCAACATTCATGGCAGCCTCAGCATCGTCAGCAGAATTGTTCATCAATTCAGTTGGGACATTTGTGACAGAGGGTGATCTCGGCATAGGTACCATTGTCGGTTCTGGAGTATTCAACATTTTAGCTGTCCCAGCATGCTGTGGTCTATTTGCAGGAAAAGTATGATAATTAATGTGCTGTTCTTTATTTTATGTGTGTCATTATTACATCTATATGTTGTTGGACAAAATGATAAGGAATCAAGAAATTCATAAAACTTTTCAAAAAATGCATTTTAAAACTGCATCTCATTTTTTTTGGGACAACCACCTGATTCAAAAGAAAAAATATTTCTAAAATGTCATCACTCAAATAGTGCTTAAAATATTTGTATTCGATTCGTCATCTTTGGCAATATGTAGCACTTAAATTTTTTTTTGTGATTTGCTCAATAAATATATAACATAAAGTTCATTAATTTCATGACATTGAACCCTATTTAAGTAGAGATAATAACATGTTTTGTAGCAATGACTGAAATGAATAAAAGAAATTATTCAGCTTCAGTGAGTTTCTCATTTCTTATGAATACATAACTATTTTTCATTTCTCCAAATTTTTACAATGCAGCATCACACCTCACTGGAGATGAAATTGATGCCTGAAAACGAGTGATCTTCTCTTCTGGTGGTCAAGATGAAATGCTTACAGTTTCTGCCACTTAAACAGCTTCATATAACAGTTGATTTTTAATAACAGAGCGTACCTTTTTTATGTAGTACTTCCTTGTCCAATTTTTGCCTTCATTGTGAGTTTCTTAGGACTCCAAACCAATTCTACATACCTCAGTCTCACTCAACATTTCATATGATGTTAAGGGTGAGGTCAACTAGTGCTTTTCCATTGGCATATACCACCATCTTCTATGAATTTTTTCTGCCACCACAGGATATGCAAATCACACTTTGCTTATCATTATCATTATCAAGGTGGCAGTCTATGGTGAAATTCACATTGCACTAGAATTATCCAGACTTTTCAATTCGCATCAAACAAATCAACTTATACCAGTTATGAATAACCAATAAAATCAATCACTGTGTGGCTTTGAATAAAGCATCCAGGTAGAACATAAACCTATGAATTTTTCCGATTGAGTGATCTGTTAAATGTTGTCCTTTACAATGTTTGAAATTAAAATTTTTGTCTTTCGAAAAATTTTTTTACAATAAATATTTTCGATCTGCTCCCTCTTTTAAAAAATATCAAAATCCGATTACCATTCATTTATGTTCGACAGATAAAAAATTCACCTGTATTGACTTTACTTTGCAGAGCTTGTTAATGGATTGGTGGCCTTTGACCCGTGACAGCGTAACATATGCGATTTCCGTGATTTTACTTATCATGATATTGGATGATGAACGAGTCAGTTGGCAAGAAGCATTCATCCTAGTTGCAGGTTACACCATTTATATTCTCAGTAAGTATCGTTTATGAACCATTTTACACACACTGGTGCACAAAACTATCACAGTCTTTCATCAAACTGGGAAAAATGTGGGGACTCCAGATATATAAACATTTTTAAATTAAGTTTATAAATTATTTATTACTAAAAGAAAGAAAAGCCTTTGTTTTTCCACATAAAAGTTTTTAAAAACAACTATCATGTGGAAATACAAGGTGTTTCCTTTCTTCGAGTCTAGAAGCAGTTCCAAAAGTCACACCTGAAACAATTTCCAATATGTATTTCTTCTTAAGAAATTGTGATACCACGAGTATTTTTGGCCACCATGTTATCAATAATTCTCACAAAATACTTTTTTAAAGATTAATGAGAAAAGAATATAGTAACATTCAATAAATTTTAAGAACAGCACACCAAATGCTAAAAGACTGAATCATTTATTAATTAAGAGGAAATGAAATAAAGCAGTTGGAGTACTTCTCACAAAAAGTAAGTAAAATGGACACAATGAGCAAATCCATGATCACCAATTGAATATATGTAGTTTTTTCCTACAGAATTTTATCATGCACAATGTGTTTCGACATGATATAGCATCATTACTGTATCATGGTGTCAATTGGTAATCATGGATGCACAATCCTTCCACAAAGTGAAGCCTGGCGTAATAAACTTTATTTAAAATTGTAATTCTAAGGTGGAGGGAACATATAAACATTTCTTTCGAGCATAGTCATTTAAATATTAGAACTGTTTTTGAATGGAAGTGGTGACCATAATGATAATAAATGAATTTTGACCTGGAAACATTGTCTGCAATGAAGCCAAAGAACTTCAGTCATCTTACTAGCCAGTAAAGTAGGTACCACATTCTTCTTCATTATCATTCCTGTCATCAGCACTCACATTATCTTTAGAAATTCTTTGTCCTATTAATCCCAACAAACAACTAGTTGTCGAAAGTCAATATTTCTTTAATGTCATTTATGCAACATTGAAATCTTCATATAGACAGCATTGATGAAAACTCTCATATGAAAATCTTGAACAATTTGCTTCCCGTGCACAAAACACGCTTTGCTTTGCCAAGTATTTTATGTTAGACTTAGAATTTATGTCTTCATTGTTTAACATTTCTCTGTGTTATTATTACTGAAAATGAATACATACTCACTATATAATGCAAATCCATGCATGTATTTTTCTGTCCTTTTCATGATAACATCAGGTTCTAACTCCAAAACTCACTGGTGTCTAATTCATTACCCTGCTGAGCCTCATGAGTGGGAATATTAAAATGATATCTGTAAATTAACATAGACTACTTGAGTTTATGAAATAAAAGTCACATTAATCTGATTACACAAGTTTTATCAAGGAAGAAGAATCATCCTAGCATTGCACATATGTATTACCATATTTGTATTGCTGTGTTTCCCTTCTTCATCTTCTTTATCATTCATTTCTTTCCCATCACCTTCAAAAAAAAGGTTTCAATGGTGGAGACCTTGTCTCCCTTGCTGTTGGAAATACCATTTTCTCCAGCTGGATGGTTCTGAAGTTTCCAGGATTAAACCTCCTGTACCATTGTTAATATATAGAATTGAAAATAAAATCCTGCAATTAGTGGCATTATATTTTCACTTCATATCCGACACAATATATGTAGTAACCTTTTTCTCATATTTTTGTGACCTATTGCACATTGAAATACTACATTCATGGAATTGGATCACCATTATATATAGTTGAGGTTCACAATCTTGATTTTTTTTTTAGTCATGTACTTCGATGAATCTCTGAAGAGATGCATCAAGAGCTGCGGCAGCAGACTGTTGGGTATACATAATGTAGAAATGCAGCCGCTGCTGGAGGAATGCAGTGAGAAATCAGGTAAAATGCAAAAACCAGGGTTTTTTTGTATTAAACACTAACTTAACCTGTAAATACAGTTAACTAAATTGGTATTCCCATAACAAACGTATTGATTCTGAGGAATCCTATTCATTGGCTGTGCTTCAGTGATGTCAAATGAAAAAACACTGTATTTTAACCAAAATTTATCCTGTACAACCAGTCTCAGAGCTTAGCTTCATTATCAGATACACGACATGATGCTAAGCATTGAGATGATGATGCAATTATTAGAATTATGCCCCAGTGAAAGAAAAATAATTATGAATACCCTTATTTGACCGTTGATGCCATAACACCAATGGATTCTAAAGTTATGCTTGAGCACACTTAAATGATTTACATTCTACGCATTACAGCAGGAAGCTTCGGTATTCAGAAAAGTGCACCCTTTGATTCTTAAAACAGCCATCGAACAGCACGTTATCCCAAGATTTGACCCTGGAACTGACTCTCTGGTCACACATCAAAAGGACTGTCTGACTCGGACACACTTTTTACTATATCAGTTGTAAATCCATGAAATCTGAACAGTTTTAATGACAGGAAAGGAGACTTGAGTGCACTAAATTCTCACATATTTGCTGAAGTCAAAACAAAATAGTATATCTTCTGTAAATTTGACTCAATAATGATGCTTGATAATGACAGGCCACTTTGCAATGCCCTGTGATCAGTTTTTAGACAAACCATAACTTATATCTCGTAACCATATGAATTGTCATAATCACTATTAAAGAAGTGTCCAAGTCTGATTCAATTCCTTGGGGTTACTTTCTGCTCCTGCTATTTATGAATTTAATGTTGCAGTGTATGGTAGATCTATTTTATCATTATTTGACAAAAATGACAATTTTCATAATCACTTCACCAGGAAAAGTAGTGATTTACATGTGATACAACAGAACTTCCATGTATGTTCCCTTCGCCTGCAGGTTATAGGCATAAAATTATATGATGCACTTCCATCTTACTTGAAATACTTGACATCATTTGTATTATTCAAAATACACTTATGTAATTTCTTTCTTGAGAAGTGCTAATATAATGTAGATGAGCTGCATAAGTACTCTGTATAATGATGCTTTTTTATTGTGTAATCTGATTTGTTTGTGAAATTTGTATTTGTTTATGTGTCCTGCACATGTTTGGCATGTCTCTGGGACAAAATAAATGATTGATTGATTGAGGTAAATGGCGAGTCAACTAAAAAGAGCTGTTTAGATAAAAGAAGTTATAAATCTTTCTGATCAATCATTGGTGATATCCTCATAAGATAATGTAAATTATGTAAGATATCATGTATACATTTGAATACTAGACTTAAATGTTCCAGATGAAGGAACAGCAACTACATGGAAAAGTTGCAGTTTTTGTCAGCTTGTAACAATCAGTCGTGCATGAATTTGATAACATGAGAGTGACATAAATATATGAATCAAGTAATTTATGAACGAAAAATTCCAGTCAATTAACTAATTTCATTTGATAATTCAAGGAGGATCTTCAATTAGTGGAGCTCTGGAAGAGTCCATGGATCAGTGCATTGATGTAGAAGAAGGTGAAGAAATGGAGTTTTTGCAATGTCCTTCAAACAAAGGTCTTGTGAAATCAGGATGGTGGCTACTGACATGGCCAATATGCTTACTGTTATACCTCACAGTTCCAGATTGCCGACAGCCAAATAATCATCGTCTGTATCCCATTACATTTGCAATGTGCATCTTATACATTGCTTTCTCTTCATATTTGATCGCTTGGATGATGACAGTCATAGGTAAGGTATCACTCATGCATTACCAATAATTCTATGTTGCCCTTTGCTGTCATGGATAGAATTTACTTCTCATCCAAGTTCATTTAAGTGGCTTCTCACAATTCCGTCTGCTGCCTCAAATTTACCTTGAGTGAGATTATGCTGTACTTCTTAGTACAGATTTTTCATCCAGTCTTCCCTTGCTCCCATTGACTTCTGGCTGATGTCATTTCTTATGCTTTTATATGAGTCTCTCTTTCTCAGTTCTTGCACATATAACTTTTCTTCTCTTTTCAATCAAATTCATTATTTCATTTGTATTCCTCCATTTCCTTTTCACGCATTTTATCCTGTCTATTGTTTCATCTCCTACTTTATTTCTCTTTTTAGGTGTTGCCATCTTTTGCCATCTATTGTTCCTGTATTGCTATGGTTTTACATCTCTTCCTCCCGTGTCTCTTGAAATTCCATGCTGTTTTGCTTCCTTCAATTTACATAGATTCCATTGCTTCTTCATCAAATTTCTTGAATTTCAATCGACACATCATAAGTACTAAATTGTGACCAATGTTCAACATATTCTTGATGCCATAAGGAGCTTTTGATAAAATAAACACCAGTGGACAAGACATACAGTATGGCTCAGGTTTGAATGACATGGAACTGGCTTATTGCTAACACCCACTTCACTTAAGAGAGGGCACTTTTTTTTGGTTGGAGAAACCTGGATGAAGTCAACAAAGATTACACTTTTAACCTCATTTACTTTAGGTATACTTCTCATATTCCTTCCTAATGAGTGTGTGAGAATTATTCCATCAAGTAGATTCCTACTGACTATTAATAAAGAAAGTTCACTGATGAAGTCACACGGGTATAGTACTATTTCAGAAAAAAAGCAATCCTAAATACAGCTGAAATTATATTTTTATTGAGAATCTCTGTCTGATATTATAAGCATATTTCTAAACTTGATATTTTTATAATCCCAATAGGAGATACTGCCAGAATCCCAGACTCAGTGATGGGCCTTACATTTTTAGCGGCTGGTACAAGCCTTCCAGAAGCAATTTCATGTGTTATAGTAACCAATCAAGGTAAGTCTCAAAATTTTTCTTGTTGCAATTTCTGCTACAATACAAAAAAAAAGATTAAGTATGCAAATAAGAGAAGACTTGTCCGTGGAAAATTAATTTGTTTCATATGAAAATGATATCTTGGCATATTTTCCTTCCAAAAAATATTTCTTTAAGTACAATGGTGTTTTGAAATAAGAACAACTAACTCCACATAAAATATATTTATTACTTGCCACCAAGGTTTCGACAAAATATGTCATCATCAGGTGGTTTATATAGAAAATCTCCATCAGGGTGGGGGGGCATAGAAGCTGGGAGAGGGTTAGGAGAGGAAAAAAAAATTCCTCTCCCAAATCTCTCCTAGTTTCTATGCCCCCCCACCCTAAAGGTGTATATATATATATATATATATATATATGTAGATGGAGATTTTCTGTATAAACTACCTGATGATGACATATTTTGTCGAAACCTAGGTCGTAAGTAATAATGGGAGTGCGGAGTGACAAAGTTGCTATCATTTCAATATGTTGAAAGTTACTGTCTCAGGTGTAACTTTGTGGAATTTGCTCAGCATATTCAAGTAATATATTGAGCAAATTACACAAAGTTAAACCTGAGACAGTAACTTTCAACATATTGAAATGATAGCAACTTTGTCACTCCGCACACTCCGCACTCCCATTATTACTTACGACCTAGGTTTCGACAAAATATGTCATCATCAGGTAGTTTATACTGAAAATCTCCATCTACATATATATATATACACCTTTAGGGTGGGGGGGCATAGAAACTAGGAGAGATTTGGGAGAGGAATTTTTTTTTTCCTCTCCTAACCCTCT
>WURS02070670.1:0-10434 GCA_011762765.2 Rhinocypha anisoptera | reverse complement strand
GAGAGTGAGAAAAAGTGAAAGAGAGAGTGAGACAGAGAGTGAGACAGAGTGAAAGAGAGTTAGAGAGAGAGAGTGAGAAAAGAGTGAGAAAAGAGTGAGAAAAGAGTGAGAGTAAGAGAGTGAGTGAGGGAGTTAGAAAGAGAGAGAGAGTGAGTATGAAAGAGAGTGAGTGAAAGAGTGAAAGATAGATAGGTAGATAAATACATAGATAAAAAGAGAGTGAAAGAGTGAAAAAGTGAAAGAGTGAAAGAGTGAAAGAGTGAAAGAGTGAACGAGTGAACGAGTGAACGAGTGAAAGAGTGAAAGAGAGTGAGAGTGAGAGAGTGAGAGTGAGAGATAGATAGGTAGATAAATAAATAGATAGATAGAGAGGGAGAGAGAGAGAGTCACAATAAGAATAATAGAGAGAGAGAGAGAGAGAGAGAATTGTGAGTGAAAATTGAAAAATTTACAGTCATTTTTTAAAATAATTGTTTATTGCTTATTTTTTTAAAAAAATCTTTACCTTCACCTTGGTACCAATCGGTGATTTCGTTTACGTCAAACTCTCCATCCTGCCCAACATTCTCATCATTGGGAATACCGTCAATTGGAAGATCCTCTTCAACTTCAACTTCAACTTCAACTTCAACATCTTCATCTTCAACTTCGACATCTTCATCTTCAACATCGACATCTTCATCTTCATTCATTTCTTCAGATTCAGTCTCATCGTCTTCTTCATTCACAATCTCATCCTGGTTCATTGGCATATCCCGTTCTTCTTGATCAATTCCTTGAAGTTGAACAGTTGGTAAAAGATTTACCATGATTTCCGCGACTTCTAATGTTTCCGGGTCTGCATCTGAAAACATGCACAACAAAAAAAAAGTTAGCCAATTATTTTGGTTAGGATGTAGGCATAAATTTTGGTCTAAGGCAAAAACAAGCTGCATGCCCCATAGACTTTGCTGTGAACCTATCTATATCTCCAAAAATACTGGGAGTTAAGAAACAAAACTTGGGATATATGTTTAGGGCATTCTTGTAAACAATTTACTTCCCTTTTTTGGTAAAAATCGGACCGTAGGGTCCTTTGGTTCTGGTTGACCAGGCCATATCTCGAAAACTAAAAATCGCGCAAATTGCTTAAATTCTTTTCCTTATTCTACACCCTAAATTTGACTTTATAAATCCTTGTAGTTTTCGAAATATGTCTCGATAAACTAGGACCTAGGAACCATATGGTCCGAGCAAAATAGCGCAAATTGCTAAAATTCTTTTCCTTATTCTACACACCAAATTTGGCTTCTTAAATCCTTGTAGTTTTCGAGATATGTCTCGATTAACCAGGACCTAGGAACCATATGGTCCGTGCAAAATAGCGTAAATTGCTTATCTCTTTGTCCTTATTCAATGCACCAAATTTGGTTTCTTAAATCTTAGTAGTTCACGAGATAAGGCTTGGTTTACCAGGACCTAGGGACCCTACGGCCCGGTAATTGACGTCAATTGTTTGCAAGTGTCTGCTAAACATATATGCCAAGTTTCGTTTCTTAACTCCCTGTAACTCATTAAAAATCTAACCACGCCCACTTCTCGGGCCCACTAGGACCCGTCATCGGTACCGATGAAAACTAGAGGTCCAGTAGGTTTGAAATAACCTTAGTTGATTTTTTCTGTTTTTGACCAAAAAACTTAGTTTTTTTCGTTGGGGGCAAACTGCTTGACTTGTGCCCTTTAGTACTATATATTTCATAAGCTAACTGCTCAAGCATGAAATCTTATATTATACACACAAATTCTAGATTTTAATATGAGTTATAACTAGTGGGAAAACAGTACTTGTGATCGAAATAGCTTTCTCTGTTCAGTGGCAATGAGTGGTAAAATCTGTACCTTTGGTGAACTATTCCTGCCGTACAAGAAGATACAATTTCTGGAACATTACTTTGAAGTGGTAGCCGAGGTGGACTCGGGTGACCCGACAAAATATCGGCACATTCGTCGTTCTAGTTTGCGCTATCATGCAATCTGTTGGTTGGTTGTGCTGTACTACGTTGTCATCTTTGTTTGCAATCCTGATAGATTTATCCGAACTGTCACGTATGACGCATTGCAAGTGTTCCAAGTGGCACGTATCGACGGTGTACTGATCATTGTTCCAATGGTGATCTTCACCGCCTACATCACCGAGGCGGCTTATTTTAGGTTTCACTCCAAATTAGTGCTTTTCCTACACTCGGTGCTTATCAAAGGCAAAGATGACTTTTTTCTTCATCCCAGGGTGTTTGGTGGAAAACCGGTGGTCAAGTTTGTTCGACAATTTGCCATGTTCTTGGTCTTCTTACAACAGGCTTTCGTTGTGGCTATATGTAAGATACTTCTATAACTTGGTTTACACTGCTTGAGTCTATAAGTTATAAGTTAATCTTTAAAAATTTCATTTATAACTTATAAGTTATAACACATCTGAACATTTACCCTTATTTTGACATTTATTTGACGCTTATTTCTCGGTATAACATTAGTAATGTTACATTACACCTTGCGACCCTTACCTAACAAATTTTACTCATTATTTTAATATAAACTTATAAACTCGAGTTTACTAGTCTTTGGTTATGTTATAAATAATGAAAAGCACTAAGCGAGAAATTATCTTCCGAAATTAGATTTTAACTCAATCGAATTAGTATTGTAATTGAAATAAGATAAGACAATTTCAGTACAGTTGTTGCTATATAATCCGAAAGATGGCGCTTTTCTCTTTTAACATCAGTAATGTTTTTCAGGGGCACGTTAATTTTTCCATTGTTTTCTTCTGTAGACTGTGGCGTTACCTAGCGGTAAGTAGGCGATTGTCTTGCCTTCCACAGTGCTTTGGAAAAAATAACGTGTACTCCAGAAAAACAACACTGTTTAACATCAATTTGATAAACGAACCAAAATGTGTTTCTCATATTAAACCAATTTTCTATTCCTGTCGTCTTTTCTTCTTTTATTTAAATTTTACAATTACTCTTTCTCATGATGTAGATTTGTTTAACGGACAAGGCTACCTCCAGTGCATTGACTACATACTCACTCACGGCTACACCTACTTCAAAACAAATTACCCAAGTTATAATCCCAACTTGGGCGTGTTTCTCGCATTAATCATTGTAACTTGCGGTTTTGTGCGTGACATCGTCTTCTGGCTCTACATGGTTCATCTCTTTGCACTAGTCAACGTGACCTGTCTCACCTATGTGCTCATCTTGGGCATCAAGTTGGTTCACATGCGGCACAAGTTGCAACATATCAAAGAGAAGCGAATTAAGAGTTGGATTGTTATTCGGTTTAGAGTGAAACGTTTCATCGTTGACTACCGAAAATTGTTGGTTCTTTTGCACTGGGGTAAGTATTTTGGGTTTGGCCATTTATTTTGCTTGAATAGTAGATAGCTGTCTAATTTTCAGCGTTTATCTATAGATAAATTCTCCTGTATTTTAATGAATAATATGGTCGTATTTTTCTATGTTCTATGTTCTGTCTTTTTTTGGTATTCTGCCACTCACGTTTTTGTACTGTGAGAGTTACGCTACTTCCACTGCAGTTCCAGCACATGTGCTTAGCCGATTCGAATTCAACTTTCACTGTTGTGATTCTAATCCTTAACCGATTCGAATCGAACTTTCTGTGTTATAATTCGAATTTTATTCCGATTGGGTTCAAATTTTGTGCATAAATCTTCGAATTCTCCGTCAATTTGATTCCGATTTTTGATTCAAATTTTTGCTCGATTTAATTCGAATTTTTTTGCATAACTCTTCGAATTATGACTCGGGTTTGACCTCGGCGGCTTTGTCGTCGTTTTTTTAATACAAAAGGGCAGACTGCGCTTTAGCTTCGGCCCTCTTGTAAAAATAAATTTGTATAGACTTTTTAAAACCCTTCTACTGGCCAAGAAACATAAGCTTGCAGTACACCCGAATAGCAGAATACCTAATATATTGGCGTGACATTCACTGTACTATTATGATTTACACTTTCAACAGGTAACATTTTTTATCTGCAAATCTTTGTTGCATTCCTCGTCATAAACGTTCCTGCAAATGTTCGCTTTGTGGTGAACATTCTCTTCATAACCAACACGGTGAACAACAAAATAGGCTTTAGCTTTGCCGCCACTGAACAGTGGATCTACATCTTTGCAATGCACCTTGTCATGGCACAGTTCACCAAACACTTGGCTATACCTAACAAAACGCTTTTCGAGATTGCCATCCAACAGAGAACTAAATTTAAAAATGCAATTAATCTACAACTAAACCTACATCTACAAAGTTATTACATCAAGAATAAATACGGCTTTAAATATCACAAGTATGGCTTGATTACCATGTTAAATTTTATCAAGGTATGCATTTTGTGTTTCTATTATGGATTTCAAAAGATTCATAAGAGCTATCTTTTAAATGATACTTTATTTAGTCTGTTTTATTCTACTGGGAACTACTGATGTATGGCTATATGCTGGCTCAATGATATTACACCGAAAACAGTTAAGTTGGTTATCTCGTTGAATTTTACTGGTGAACATATATATTTTGTGTATATATTTAGTCTAGAATTTTATTGATAAATGATTTAGTCTGTTCTACTTTAGTCTAACTACTAATGATGTATGCTGACTCAGGAGTGATAATAATGGTGATAAGTTTATGTAAACATTACGGCCTAATTCTCTAGCTTGTGCGACAAATTGTGGCTCATATCATTGTTATTATTATGTAAATATAGGCCAACCATTGTTACCATTGATACTGTTAATAATCATAATAAAAAGTTATATAAATAGAAAGTTGTATTTTTATTGGTGTTATAGTAGGCAAAGAATAAGAGTTGATTCTGTACCTTTCTAGACTAGCCATAAACCTCTAAAACAATCTGGCCAAGGTCATGCAATACATCACAAGTCCAAAGTGCAGGGGTACTCACATTTAAACACAAACAAAAGTTTAAGTCAAAGGAAGCCATCACTACAGGATTCACCTATTACAAGTACTTATACAAACACACATAAATATATACTGATTAGTAATTAGTGATTACCATGGTACATTTACCATAGATCACATATGACTTTTGACGTCTATATATTGGAATTATGTCGTAATAATCTACTTACACCATTTATCACATGTTTTATCATCATCACATGGACTTTATACGTTATACGACTTATCACAAGACTTCTAAGCATGGTGGTGATCGCAAGACTCGAATACAACGTAAAACAAACAAGCAATCTTTGAGTCTAAGATATCTAGGATACCATTGAGCTGTACAGTGTACACATACCGAAAGAGAAAAGCAGCCATGAAAATGTACATTTGGTTCATGAGTATTTACATTGGCAGCGAGTATATATATAAATTAGGTTTTCCCCAGAATATTATCACGATTATTAGAAGCCACACTCGTCGATTGGATACATATTTTCTTTTCTTAAGTTTTATCCTGAATGACATAGATCTCAAGTTTGCAAGTGATAATTGATTCTTGTTCCAAAGAAGCAATCAAATGAAGAATTCGCTGATTTTCAATGAGAACAAGTTTTTATGCTGATTATTTTATTAGATTAAAAGTTTATTTTCTTAAGTTGGCAACCGTTCTTTACTTCCGAACTTTTTGAACATTTTTGAATAATTTTCTCACAATATCATTAGAAGATCTTCTTTTTATTAAATATTGAATTTTCAAAACTAATAATTAATAAATAATCATACACCTATGCACACTCTTTCCCAAACCATTTGCACAGTGCAAGAGGTACCTAGGCTAAAGAGATATACATGAACTGATGATGGCAATAACAACAACAGCCAATCAGCTGATTATCAGCTCTCTATCAACAGTTGTCCTGTTGAGCTTACTTCTTCATACAAATCAACACCTCGGTGAATGTCATCCCATTGATACAAAGTCATTAAGTGATTTGCAATCTGCCAAGATGTCGTACACACCAGCTCAATCCAACTACGAAAATTTGTTAAGTTTGAAGCCAAAGTCTGCGGAGAACGCGCAAAGAGATGCCGTGGTTGGACTTGTCAAGCGACTTCTTCCTCAACACGCTCACCTGATCGAGGTGATCGTAGATTCCAGCTTATCCCAGGATTCTCACGATTATTTTAAGGTATTTTTTTAAAAAGTCTTTTATTGATAACTTCGGATAACGATGTACATGTGTATTCAAAAAGAGTTTACTCAACTTAACCGACATTTCTATGCTACACACAGCGAAAAGTGGTATATTTTGATCAAAACTGGCTTATATATTAGCCCAAACTTTTCGTTTTTACCTAAAATATAGTCTATTTTGGGTTAAAATTTAGTCCTTTAAAAAAACTAGTCAACCATTCGCTAGGTGTAAATGGATTTGTTGTACTACTTTCAATAGTTGTCTATCGAGTTAATATTCGTTTTTTGGTGACATATTTAATTTATAAAAGACTGGAGTTTTGTTAAATAAATTTAATCAAAATTTGATGATCCCATCAAGGTGGAAAGCATCAACAACAAGACCCTGCGAATATTGGGTAACACAGGCGTATCAGCTGCCAATGGATTGCATTACTACCTCAAGTATGTTGCCAATTGTTCCATATCATGGTCTGGAGACCAATTGGCCCTGCCTCACGGAAAGCTACCGATGCCTAGCCAACCGATAGAGATGACTATTCGGGAGAAGTAAGATCTGCTCAAGTTATATGATGATGAACTCAAAAGTCTAAGTCAATTGTTTTCTGGCTTTATAATTACTCTAGGTTTCGCTACTACCAAAACGTATGCACAGCATCGTACACTACAGTTTGGTGGGATTGGGTTCGGTGGGAACGGGAAATCGACTGGATGGCTTTGCATGGCATCAATCTTCCCCTCGCATTCAACGGACAAGAGATTATCTTTCGCAATACATTCCTACAATTTGGCCTTACCAAAGACCAAGTAGATAACTACTTCTCGGGACCGGCTTTTCTAGCCTGGAACCGAATGGGCAACATTCAAAGTTGGTCAGGCCCACTCACTGAGCACTGGCACCAACACCAGATGGATTTGCAGAAAAAGATTTTGGAACGAATGCGAAGTCTTGGCATGTTTCCCGTAGTACCGGGCTTTGCGGGACGTATTCCTCGAGATCTTGTCAAGGTGATTCCAAATGCCAACATTAGCCAAATGACTGATTGGGCCGAGTTTGGACCGGAAGGCAGTGAAACATACTTTTTGGAGCCAGAAGATCCCATTTTTGGACAAATCAGCAAAACATTTATTCTTGAATACACCAAAATGTACGGTACGGATCACTTTTACAACATTGATCTGTTCAACGAGATCTCGCCACCTACCAATGATCCAAATTACCTGAGACGTTGTGGCAAGGGAATTTACCAAAGTCTGATTCAAGCTGATCCGCAGGCTATCTGGGTAATGCAAGGTTGGTTGTTTTACCATGAAGCAACTTTTTGGGGCAAGCCTCAAGTAGAAGCTATGGTCACCTCAGTTCCGCAAGGGAGAATGTTGATCCTGGATCTCTTTTCGGAGATTATACCAGTTTATGAACAGGTCAACGGGTATCATGGCCAACCATTCATCTGGTGCATGTTGCATAACTTTGGCGGTACCCTTGGCATGTATGGTGCTTTTACCAAGATTAATGAAGTGAGTCTTTGTTTATAGACAACATTTGTTTGTTTTAAAAACTAATATTTTTTTGCATTTTAGAAAGTCTACTCGGCTCGAAAAACCTATCCCAACATGCTGGGAATTGGACTAACTCCCGAAGGCATCGAACAAAACGAAATAATGTATGACTACATGACAGAGGTCACATGGTATGACTCGGTGCCTGATATGTCTCACTGGGTTCAAGACTACACTCATCGACGATACGGTTTTACTGATTCAAAGATTCAACAAGCTTGGGAGCTGTTGCGATCCAGTGTCTATGATGATCGAATTGGCTTTGAAAACCATGGACAGTATGCCATAAATGTACTGCCTCGCTTAGACCTGAAAAACTACACTGCCAAACAGTGGTATGACCCACAAGATGTAAGCCAATCATTGAGATTATTAGCTCAATACACCACGGAGAATCCAGGTGTGATTAACCAATCAGAGACGTTTGTCTACGACATCGTCGATGTTACTCGACAAACTCTGCAACTACTTTTCGATCATTACTACGAAAAATTAATGGTGGCTTTTGAAGAAAAAGATTCTGGTTTGAAGTTAATCACAGGATCATTGGAACAGATTTTGGATTTGGCGGAAGAGGTTTTGCGCGGAACTCGATATACATTGCTTTACCATTGGGTTGATAATGCAAGGAAACTTGGTGCCGATGCAAAAGAGAAAGATTTCAATGAGTGGCAAGCAAGGAATCAGATTAGCATCTGGGGACCAAAGGCAAACATTCGAGACTATGCCGCCAAACACTGGTCTGGAATGATGAAGTATTACTACAAACCACGGTGGCAGCTTTTCTTTGCTTATCTACAAAAAGATCTCCAAGGTGGAGCCAAATTTGATCAGGACAAGTTCACTACTGAGTGCTTTGAACGAGTCGAGCTTACATTTACTCATGCCAAAGCACAAGAGTTGGTCAAGAAGCCTGACACTTCGAGACTGGTTGACATTGTCAATCAAGTTGTCCAGTTGGCAGCGAACACTATTGACAAGAGTATCAATGATACACCTTAACGACATTTTATATTGTGATTTTTGGATTTTATTATTTTTATCAATTGTTTTTCTATCTATGTGCCAGAATTGTGCCAAACTTAAGCAATAAATATGTATTTTTAATATATTTTTGATAAATTTATTCTACAACTTTGGTAATGAGTTCATCCTTGACCAATCGTTTGAAGTGCTGTCGATCAATTTTTCCAATGCTGGTTCGTGGCATTTGGGTTACAAAGTATACTCCACCGCGAAGACGCTTTTGAAAACCCAGATTATCTGTATTGTAAGAAGTAGTAATATTATTTCTTAAGAATAAAATGACTAACCTTGAACGTGTTTGACAAGTTTTTCAGCCGTGACTTGATGATTTGGACGAAGTTGAACATAGGCACGGATGAGATGGCCATCAGTAGCATGTTTCACGCCCACCACACAGACTGAAGCTACCGAGGGGTGTTGCTGAAGAAAATCTTCAATCTCTGCGGGAAACAAAGACCACATTTTGTACTTGATGAGCTCCTTGATTCGATCCACCATGAAGAGACAGCCTTGCTCGTCAAAGTAGCCTACGTCACCCGAGTGATACCACCCAGCCTCGTCAATGGTCTTTCTTGTGGCTTCTTCGTTATCTAGGTAGCCAATGAAGCACGGTGGCCCTCGGAAGCAAATCTCACCTCGTTGTCCCGAAGGCAATGATTTACCACTTTCCACATCGACAATCTTCATCTCCACCTCGGGACACGGTGGTCCTAGGTTTCCCAACTTGGCATCCTTGAGATCTGTGTTGTAGACACAACCCATAAATTCGGTGGCGCCATACTTCTCAATCATTCGAATTTTAGGGAATTTTGTTTTAATGTCATTGATAAGATTTTCCGAAATTTTTGATCCACCATACCAAATAAGTTCGAGTGAGCTCAGATCATAGCGTTTTTCATAATCACTCTTGGCCAGTGGAACAGCATGGGCAGCGGAGATTGGCACCCATTGGCTCTTATACTTATGCGCCGCTGCCATTATTTTGTCCATCGAGAGATCTCGATGCAAAATTGTGGTGAAACCATGATAGAGATTGTGCCACAAACCAATTGAACCCGAAACGTGACCCATGGGAAACCAAGATGAATTTACCATAGCTGTAGCTTCTGGTCTTGGTTCCAAGAGGTTCCAGTTAAGAAATCCATAAATAAGAGTACGATGTGTATGAATGGCTCCTTTGGGTAGGCCAGTTGAACCGGAAGTGTAGATAATTACAAGAGTATCGTTTGGTTTAGCAGGAAAATGAGGCACGTTTTCCAATAAAGATGTCGACTTGCTGAGCACTTGATCATAGGTCAACACTAACTTTGGACAGTTCGGATGTTGAAGCAACTTTGGTTCCACTTCCGGTTGGTTAAGCACAACCAATAATTTAAGTTGACTCAAGGTGATAGCGTACTCATGGTTATCAAGAGCTTGCAACAAAATGGGCACTTTATCCTTGTCAACCACCAAAACCGAACCCTTGGAGTTAACCACCTGCTTACTCAGTTCATAAGGTCCATTGGCAGGTATGACCGGTGAGTAGGGTAGTCCAAGGTAAACTGCAGCCATTGTGGCAATGGCATACGGAATGCTGTTGTCTCCAAAGTAGAGCACCAAATCATCATGAGTTAGGCCTAGTTTTAGCAAACTTGTAGCAAATCGGCGAGATGTTTGATCAATTTCGCCAAATGTGATTCG
>WURS02070659.1:0-10435 GCA_011762765.2 Rhinocypha anisoptera | reverse complement strand
GGCAATATTCTTCCTAATCTCTTTGACGACATATCGAGTTACATCGAGATATTGCAATATATGCATGCAACAGGCCTGGGGTGGTGGAGCGCGGAACGGGGCGGACGAGGAGGGGAGGGAGGGGTGGGAATCGTGGGGAGAGACGGGGTGAATCCGACGCGCCCGCCCCGCGGATCGACTATACGGGGACACGAGGAGACAGACAGAACAAGGGTCGTTTTGAGCCCGCATTTCCAACAATTTGGAACGGATTACTTCAGTTTAAGTATCATTTTCAGTTCCTCTGACGTCGGGCTCAATCGCTTGCAGACGGATAACGCTTTTTATCAGTCGGTTCGAAACTGCATTGGCGTTATATGGAGCGCGCGATGCTTTAATTTTTGGGCAATTCCGCCTTAGCCGCTCGGACGAATGAAGGAGTCGGAGAAGTTATTTTTTTCGCTCAGTGAGATTAGGTATATGTCCCCTCCTACTTTATATGGGATCATCAAACGACTTTGTGTACTCCGATCCGTATTTGACTTGATCTTTCGACGCATTATTAAATTAAGGGTGATTTTCTCTGTAAAAATATTATTTATTTTATATAAATTTTTATATAATTTTGTTTCTATATAGTCAATTTTATCCTTCCTTTGAAAATCCGCCGTGGTAAAAGATTTAATCCCAAATATTGGCATTTCAAATGGAGTAAAAATTGTAGTCCTAGAGGAAGTTAATCATCATTGCCCTTTTTATTTTGAAAATGTAACTAGAGATTTGTGTGCCTTTGGTAACTTATTTAACTTACAATTCTGATACAAAAACCCAATTCAATAATCGTTTGTCTCATTTAATATTTATTAAAATGACATAATTCATGACCGAAAAATGGTATAAGTTCAAAACCTAAGGATTATGTTATAATAATTGTTTATATCAAAGAAGAAACAGGATTCTTATTTTTTTTACAGGGAAAGGGAAAGTAAGACGGTGATTAAGACAAAAAACAGAAAATAGCATCCTTATACTGTCTTTCAGTATTTTATGCTAAATTTTATCATTGTTTATATTTTGCATTTGAGTTAGTTTATCTAATGGCTTTTTATTAATATAGAGATTAATTCGAAGTTAATCGGCACTAATTTTTTATTCAATAATGTGAATACTATAAAAAATAAAATTTTCGGCTGGGTAACATATTTTGTTCAGGGTCATTTGTCGACTACAAGTTTATGACAATTTAGAGGTATTTTTACCAAAAGCAAAACAATCTCCTTTCGCGTAGATAATTTTTATTCACTTTATCACATATTCCGATTAGCGCAACCTTGTTCGTGGCTCCCTCGCCTGCTAAAGCGATGGTCGTGGGTTAGAACCCCACCTCTAACACGGATTTAGCGCTAGGCCAAATAGGTACGTTTTTCCTGTAATATGTGAGCCGAAGCTCTCTACTAAACCTTTAAATGATGTTGCTACGGCTATTACTACTACCATTTTGGCTGTATCCAACTTGAAATTCTAGGAAGGTGTACATGTTGAAGAAGAAAGTTACATTTTGCTGAAAAATGTGACCTTCAGTACGAAGCGGAGAGCGAAAAAACAATATAATAAAAGGAGGAGGAGAAGGGGGTTCAGGGAAACTCGGGGAACGAATTGGCTATGATTGAGTTACGGAGGGAGTTATGGAAGGGGGTGTGGGAGTTTTTAGACTGAAACAAATGCGATTCACGTAGCATGCGCCAGAGTGGGAACAAGGGAGGCGTTATCAAAGCAGCGCGCGCTAATTGAATTGAAAACGCACGATTTTAGGAAAAGGGATATTTTCTCGCCGGGGACGGGCTGGGGAAATATAGCACCGCGCACACGGTTACCTTTCGAAGAAAAATAAAACAGGTCAAATCTCGTGATGGGCGTTGCTGGTGTTTTTTTTTGAGAAGAAAAGGGGGAAGGAGGGGGAGGATGGGAAGGGCAGGGAGAGGGGATTTGGTGGGCGTGGATGCTCGGCGTCTTGAATGCGATCGGATTAAGGGCAAAAAAATAAAGGAAATGATCCCTAGTCGACGATTGAAAAATAAGCGGCCGCTAATTCAAGCCCTAATTTAATCCACCGTGTTCGTCACTGGGAGAGAAAGAAGGGAAACGGAAGGAGACCGTGAGTTGAGAGAGGAGGACGTGGAGTTTCTAGTCGCTATTTCTTTTCATCGAGAGTCATTGAAGCCCTTAGGGATGGAACCGAGGGGGAAGTTAGATTCAGCGCCTGAGGAAATGCGCTTCCCGGATCGAAAGCGGAAGCATTTTCATCCTTTCGTTCCGTCTCTTTCGTCTGGTCCAATTTTTTTTCCTCCGGGCCCTGAATTCAGTTTCTGTTGCGCCGAGGGGACAGTATATAGGCCAAATTAGCTCTCTACTTTATGCATGGGATTTAAGCGAGGAGGAGGAAGAAGTTTTTTTTCCTTCGGCTCTCAATGAGGATGACGTTTTGTAAATTTACACTTTCAAACACGACTTTTTGAGTGATCATTTTTATCATAACCACTTAGGGTTCTTCTTATCGGAGGTGGTTAGCCACTACTTCAGATTTTAGGCTTATTTTTTTGAGGAAAATCTGCCCTAATATTTAGGCCGCGTACTCACACCTACGAAAAATTCAAGTAGATATACAGAACATCTCATGAAGGACACTTCCATTATGTGTTTACGAATGCGCGAGATGGAATGCGATTCAATTTTAATTCGAAGCGTGGCATACATACAGAAGTACGACTTGTAATTACTTGATAATGGTGTAGTCATGTTTTAAAATTGAAAAAAATCCTCATCGCTCATCTCGCAACTCTTTTTATTTTGTTTTTCCGCAATTTATTTTTCATATATAAATAAATAGACAAATTGATATATATGTAATATATATTCATCATAATTGTCAATTCAATCCGAAGATTGGTTTACTGCAGCCAATGCTGCATTTTAGATGGAGATTAATTAAAGTGGTGGTTCATGGGGAAATGAGTTTACACTGAATAAAATTTATTTTGACCCAGGTGCTTGTATCTTCATCACTTAATGTGGTGGTTTCCCCATCGCAGTAATGCGACCGATTCCGTGAACATCACTCTAATCTTTAGCTGTGGCAGTTTATGCCTGATCGATGATTTTGACTTGCGCCATCAATGCCTTCTGGTGAAACTGCTGCCTTGAGGTTGCGTTTATCGAAGTTGTAGGAGCTGGTCTCAAAATGTGATGCAAATTCAAGTCGATGAAATTTTTGTCATTTCCAAGACTCGAGTCCGTGACCTTCAGTTCCGCAGTCCAGCACGCTACTCCTAGGGTACCTCATAACTTATATAATGTATAACGGAACTTAATTTCGTGTCGTTAGAGAGAAACGAATTAACGCCAGATTAAATTTCTGAAATTACTTAGAAGCGATGAATTCGCTGGTGAAGAAAGGTCAGTCAATTATTCATAGCCCAATCTATCTATATACGGTGTTTAGTTCACTTTCACAAAATGACTAGACAGATAAATGCCCAAACTAGCAAATTTTTGAGACTCCTTCTTTTAGCGTAAAATAAGTGAAATCAACCGCGGAAAATTAAATTAAACTGATTCTAAATGTTTAGGAGGATTAACAAGTAAAAGCTTGATGTTATCAACCTTTTCCACGACTCACTTAATGACTTCTACAGGGTGCCGCACTTAAATCCGAACAAATTAAAATTTTTTTTAAAGCAAAAATATTCATACAAAATGTAAATGAAACAGAAAATTCTTTTACATAGAAATTGTGGCACCAGTAAAGCGTAAAATTACTCAATATAAACTCCTTCAGCTGAAACGACTACCTCCATCCTCGGCCCGAAGCGCTCGCAAGCTCTCTTTGAAAAAAGGCGCTGTCCATATTTCTAAATGCTGCTTCGATAGCGTTACGTAGGGATGCGACATTAGGGCTTCTCGTCTTGTTGGTAACCCTTTCGACCACGCTCCAAACATAATAATCAAGGGGGTTCAAATCCGGGATATTCGGGGTCCAAATCTCCTCAGTCCAGAACATGCCCACTTTATCTGACAGCCAGTTTTGGACTAAATGGCCCGTGTGAGCCGGTGAACCATCCTGCTGAAAGACACATTGCCTTCCCGAGGCCACAGTTACCATCCACGGTTTCACGACATCGTTCAAAACACGCAGATACACTTCTCTATTGATGGTTTTTGTCCTTTTTCAAAAAAAAAATGTGGCGGCATGAAATCGCCCTCACTCGAAAACAGCACCCAAGATGACGTGTAGATAAATAAACACAAGGTGTAACCATGACAGAAACGCCATCTTGCGTTAAGTCACGTGACCAATGATTGCACATTGCGCAGTAGCCAACACTCGCTCTACTTAATTATTATAACTCTTTGCTCCTTCCTTATTCCTCTTTTGTTTAGACATTTACTTAAGCGATAGTATAAAAAAAAGATTGCAAATAAGAAATAGTTTAAACAGTAAGAGAATTTAGCAAGGCTTTCTCTCCCACTTTTCAACGGGTATTCCGACGCGTCAAAATTACAGCGGAGGCTCAAGAGTTTATTTTACCGCTCGAAAAACATCACTCGGTGCATTTATATTTTCTTCTTATTTTTTTTTTGAAAAAGGGAAATTTTTTTTCGGATAGAGACGGAGGCCGGTTACTACGTAGTTTTCCCTTGGCTTAAAAACTCGAAAAAGAATCGGCAGCACGCGACCCGTCGAAGATCAGAAATTCGCTTGAGATTAATGATTAAATGTCCCCTTGGCATAGATGAGTGACAAAGGGGACTTTTCATTGAAATCGTTTCTTTTTTTTTTTTTAATTCCCCGAGTCCCGGAAAACTTTTTCAATTTAGATACTCCGGTAGATAACGTCGCTACCAAGGGCTACCATCTCCTCATTCTTTTTGTCGACCATCAAAAGAATATTTTCCGACCGATTAAACGCATTCTTCCATGATCCGTGTAAGGGACGGGGTTTCGCATCTATTTCCTGGAGCAACGATCTTAATAGCCGTTTAATTAATAGCTCCCTTGGTGTCACTATATATGTTGTGTCTTTGACTTAGTTTTTGTCTTGTGCCTGAGGATGGCTCAGTGAGCCGAAACGCGTCGTGGAGAATGTATTATGTTGTGGAGCGGTGCTGCATTTTTCTTTTCAGTACGTTCTAAGTTTTCCGTTTGGACCTTGCATATTCTGACGGCATTTGTAGTTGTTTTCATGCATGTTTTTAGTGAGAAGTCTTAACATTTTTTGCCCCGCATGTTTTGGATGATGTTCTACTATATTTTATTCGGGTTGCTTCATTCTTGAGTGCAATGTGTCTCTTAACATCTGCATTTGGGAGTGAATTTTTGGTGGTGGCTCACCCCCTGCCACACGCACTTGCGACGGTTTGCAGGGTAATGCTTAGAAGTGGAAGTAGAAGTTGAGTAATAGAGGGTGTGATGAGCGAAGTACGCATTGCAAAAATCCTGAAAGTGCGCTTCCCTGGCCTCGAACATTTTTCATGCCACTGTTTCTCGTAAAGGCCACCTTCACGCACGTGCATGATATCATGCGCATGCACACGTGCATGGTCTGGTCGGAAACGTTATCTCCCAAAAATGACGGGATCATGCACGGGAAAAAAATAGAACAAGTTCTATTTTTTTCTCATCATGCATGCATGAGGATTGCATGATAAGTGCTCGTTGGCCATGTTTGCTATTTGAAATGTGGAGATACAGCATTTCAAGTTAATGCATTGTATTGAGACAAACAGGCAATCAGGCAATTGAGCAAGCAGGCAAAGTTGATAGATTATAAAATGTTTTGTGTTCAATCATTTAATCGAGCCCTGGGAGAAAACTAGTCGAAAATCTAGAAGCAGAAAGTTGTATTTCATTTAAGGGTTGGTATTCCGGTGACGCGTAAAACTTCGGCGCGGTTGGTAGGATTTTCATAACGGCAGTCACAGACAGGTAGCGACATAAGATCTTTGCTGCCGCAGGCATGTGCATGATATATCATGCACCGTGTGTAAGGCAAATTTTTATCGCCGGATTCTTTCATGCATGAGATAACGTATCCAACGACATCATGCACGTGCGCATGCGCATGATATCATGCACCATGTGTGAGTTGGCCTTAAGAAAAGAATCTATCCATATTAAAATCATTATATGAAAGATTTGTACTTGTAGAGAATCTATATTTTTTTCAATGTTATCATATGAATAAACATTGACAGGTATGCAGAAATGCAGTACGCAGGAAGTGAGAAGAGATGAATAGGGATTAAGTTAGGAGGAAGCGGGGCTGAAATAACCTGAGGCTCAATGAAAACCTACTTTGACCGGTAGATTACCCTTCAATCGGCAAAAATGCCGATTTTGCCAAAATGAATGCCAAAATGAAAATGCCAAAAATGTCGCAAAAATTTTTTTCAAGTTACTTATAAGTCCAAATATCTCAAGAATCGTCCGCAAGCCGCATCTTCTTTCGGCGGATCACGTGTGCATCTCGTTGTCTAACCGAACGCACGCTCGTGCGAGTGGCTGCGTGTCTGTGTGTGCTCTCGCGCTTTTGAGCTAGGGCGACCGGATTGAGTTACAATGTTGTGCGCAGCTGGACTGTAGTTCGTCGCTTCGCCTTTGGGACGTGAGTGTGGTGATCGAGTTTTGCTCAGAAAAACAGACTTTTCACGACTCGTGCCTTTTGACAGTCACATAATAGTGACATAGTAGCGAGATTAGGTGGTGGAATGGTAAATTTATTTTGTATTGTATTTTGTCGGGACCGAGCAAAAGTGGTATAATAGCGAGAGTGGCATAGTGGCGAGGTGGCATGGTAACGAGATTTGACTGTATTTGTGAATTTCAATCAATTTTTTAATCAGTTTTATCAATCCATTTATTAATCAGTTGTCCACGCACAACACTGAACCAATTACGGTGGCACAATATAATACACAAGGGAAATAACACGGACGAAACACATAAACATCCACGCCCTAGGCGGAGAATCTGAAATCCACATAGCCGGGCTTCGAACCAGGGACCTCCGGATCGGTAGACGGGGTCGTCACCCCGTCACCACGGAGGACGGCTTTTCTAGGTTTTGAAATCGAAATGACACTCATGTGATGCAATCAGGGATGGAATATGATTAAATAAAAAAGAGGCTTGGAAAACAACTGATTTTTCCATCTGTGAATATCAACGCCGTCCGAATCAGTGTTACTGACTTGGAATCGAAACGGCTTCGATCGCACGACATAGAACATACGATATCGAACGTACCGATTGTTTATACGAACCCTCAGATTGGTAATCTCTGGTGAAAATTGACGAAAAGAGTCGAGGAATTAAAAAAAAAATACAGTCGAAGATCAAAATAAAATTAAATATTTTAAAAGGACGGTCAAATTCTAAGTACAGTTTATTCGGAGAGAAATTGAATCAAAGTTTTACGTTGAGACGATTGGAATCCACTACAGTATGCAACCCGAAGGTTGGTGTTTTAAATGAGGGTAGAGAGCTCACCTAGTACTAAGCCCACTGCGTGTGTGGAAATTCGCAGCAAATCAGGGTATAGAGGGGCCAGTTCATTTCCCTGTGCCGCCTGTGGTTTCCCACGAAGATGTGGCACCCGAAAAATCACTCAGCTTGGGTTTAGCTGGAGGTGTCCGGAGGGTGAAGTTTCATATATGCTACATATGCATGTATTGGAAAATGAATTTTGTTGTGTCGTTATACTGAAGGAATACAATGCAGTTAAGTAGCATATGATAAAAAAGCATGCAAACAAATATCCTGACGGCGTCCTTTAAATCTTATTATGAGTATCCCTTTATTCGAAATTGTTTAACTTCAATGTATCATCAACCTTCTTTTATATCGATTTTGAGATAAAATAGTAAATGTATATAACTTTATAATATTCACGGTTTTGGGCGTAACTTTGTGGAATTTCTCAATGATGGGATAAAGAATGAACAATCTTTGTAAATTCCACTTAAAATTTATTATTCAAGTATAATAAATTTTAAGTGGAATTTACCAAGGTTGTTTATTATATATCCCAATATGTAACTTTGCTTTTATTGGTAAGTAAGCATATTATTTATATGCATTTGGTCATTATTTCTCATACCTAACCGTCACTCCTGCAAAAAAAAAGTTTCGTCGACATGGCGGCATGCCTTTGACCCATAATGCTTTCTGTCACTACTCTTATATATCATCGGTTCATTTAGTCTGGTCTTCGGATGCTCTGCACTTTCCCACCCTAATTTTGAGCGGGAATTAGTTTTCCAGTTATTTGGGGAAATGAGAGTCCCAGTCTTTTATCGTACCAAATTCACCGGTATTAAATAATTCATGAACAGGTCGCCTACTAGTTTTGAGTACGAATTTATTCATCTTCGTGCAGATTACGTTATCTTCCCTTGGTGATATGGGAATCCGTTATAAATGATGAGCGGTACCTGCCACTTATTTCGAATCCGTACGTGATGTGATGTGTCCCTCCCCATGGACTACGACCTTGACGTGGTGGAAGGGCTTGTGTGTTCCAATGACACTTAGAGCTTCACTGGCAGGAGCAATTATTTTGCTCTTGGTAGGGTCACCCATGCCAAATAGGTCGAAGGGTAGGACCCAGACGAAAGGTAGTCCACGCAGCCTTCGGTCCTAGGTGAGGCGGAATGTGAGGACAATGTTAAGATCAGGAAAGTTAGAGAACGTATAACTCGAGATGGAGAAAGTAGGAATAGATGCAATAGGGTTGAGTGAGGTACGATGGAGGGATACAGGAGATTACTGGAGTGATAGCTTTAGAGTAATTTATAGCGGGGCGGAGGAAAGTCAGCGTGGGGTAGCCATAGTTCTGAGCGAAAAATTAGGAAGGATGGGTAGTTAACATTGAAGAGGTTAGTGATAGAGTAATCTTGGTAGAAGTAAAAGCTGATCCAACTAACTTAGTTTTAATTCAGGTATATATGCCAAAGGGTGGACATCGGGAGGAAGAAGTAGATGAGGTGTATGAGCAGCTGGAAGAAATGATCGACAAGATACCTGGAGAGAAACATTTGGTGGTGATGGGTGACTGGAATGCTGTCGTGGCGGAAGGAAGAGACGGAAAATAAATAGATGAACATTGTTATGGGATAAGAAATGACCGCGGGGATAAATTAGTAGAGGTTTTTAGAAGGAAGAGCTTGGTAGTAACAAATACTTAGTACAATCACCACAGGAGACACAGGTGATACTTGAAAGGCGCCGGGTGACACAAGAAGATATCAGATAGACTACATATTGGTTAGATAGAGATTTAGGAACAGTGTTTTCAATTGCAGAAGTTATCCGGTAGCTTATACGGACTCAGACCACAATTTGGTGATGATGAAGTGTCTTGTAAGACTCAAGAGGATTGTAAAGGGTAGAAAATTAAAGAAATGGAACCTAGAAGCATTGGCAGGAGCAAAGAAGAAAGAGTACCAGGAAACAGTAGATAGCCTTCTAAGAGAGGGTAGCCAAAGTAGGACCACGGAACAAAGGTGGAAAGTTCTCAAATACGGAATAACAAGAGCTGCAGAAATAAAATAGGAAGAGTCAACCAGAAGAGAATTAAAAAGCCATGAGTTTCGGAGGAGATGGTTAGGAAGATGGCAGAGCGTTGAAAGTGGAAAAACACTAATACGGAGGATGGGAGACGTATCTACCGAGAGGCAAATAATAAATTGAGGAGAGAGTCAAACAAGGCGAAGGAGGCATGGTGAAGGAACAGTGTGAGTGCATGCAGAAGTTAGAGAACCAGGGAGAAATGGGCTTATTATACGGGAAAGTAAAAGCCTTAACGGGAAATTGAACAGGAAAAAAGGTCCCTACTATAAAAGATAAATCAAGCAAGATACTAATAGAGCTGGAAGATATTCGGAAAAGATGGAGGGATTACGTGGAGGAACTCTATGATAAGAAGAATAGACCCTTGAATTTGGATTTAAGAAGTGAATGGGAAGCAGAGGAGGATAGCTTAGGCCCAGAAATATTAGCTAGCGAGATCGAAAGGGCCTTGAGGGAAATGAAGAGAAATAAGGAATTGAGAGTGAATAATATACCAGTATAATTACTCAAGGGCTTAGAAAATGTAGGAAGGAAGAAGTTTTATGAGCTAATTAAAGTAATTTACGATGAGGGAATTTGGCCGGAAGATTTCGCAAGGTCAATATTAATTCCCATAGTAAAGAAAAAGAAAGCAGCTGAGTGTAAGGACTATAGGACAATTAGTTTGATCCCACATACAGCAAAGGTAGTCCTTAGAATAATCAGTAAAAGACTGGAGAGTAGGGCAGAAGAATACCTAGGTGAAGATCAATTTGGTTTTAGAAGAGGCAGAGAGACTCGTGATGCGATAGCTGTAATGAGGACACTGATAGAACGAAATATAGAATA